>JASAMZ010006338.1:0-10530 GCA_030248115.1 Linhomoeus sp. GSCO2_2 | reverse complement strand
CGGTGAGTTTTGTGAAGAATCTGAAGAATTTCCATTTGAGAAGGTTTTTCGTTAAGGTGGCCTTTTGCGTTGTTGAAATCGAGTTTATTTTCAATATTTTTGCAAAGAATTTGAAAATTGCATTCTGAATATTTCTATCGTGCTGGGTTTTGTGACATTTTTGGAAACTCGAAATTTGATTTTTTTTGCAAAGTGGTACCTAGAATCCGAAATTTTGATTTTCTTTTTCAGAAGCAAGGCCCCGCGACAAGCGCCAGTGACAGCGAGTTAGAGCAGGTTAATTAAAATTATTTTTTAAATTAATTTTTTTGAATATTTTCATTTAACTGGGAATTTCTGACGTGATTATTGGGCGGTCTTCTTCAAATCTGTGGAATTTTCGCAGCATCACTCAATTCGAATTCGGTTTGCGTGTAATTTTGGCTCCCATTCCAAATTATGACGAAATTCAATTGATTTAATCTTAATAAATTAAATCCAAAATTTTTTATTATTTAGCTCAAGGCCCGTCTGGCGGACAGAGAGCGTCAATTGGACAAAGAAATGGCGGTGAACAAACGACTGAGTGACAAACTGACTTCCCTGGGCGTTACCATGCAGCATACCTAGTTTTTTGTTTACTGTAGCGCGCGAAATTTGAACTTGCGCGATTTTCTGTCCTTTCCGCGAGCTCCGAAACCTTCCTGTGATTCCTTTTTATGGGTTGATGTTTGTGAATGGGCGGGAATTTCTTTGCCTGTTGTTGTTTTAGAGTTGTTCTCTTGTTTTTAGAGAAAGAATTTCGAGCGCTTTTGTTTCCGTTGTACCGTGTCTTTGTTGTCTTTATTGTCTTGTGTGTCGCTAGCGGTTCGCGCGCATTAGGCCGAGGTTTTCTCCGTTTGCTTGTTGTGTGCCTCGGAAGGAAAGGGGGAACTTTGTTGGAGATGTTATTTCATCAAATTTGTCTGTAAACTGCCAGCCGATGAAGTCAGCCTAAGTCTAAGCCTAGCCTAAGTGATGGTAAACCTAAACCGCTATTACTTTGGGTGAGTCTAAAGTCATGAGCTATGTGTGTAATTCAAAGGCGCTATGAGGTTACTCGGCCTGTACTTTAACAATGCGGTAAGCATCCAGACATGTAGGTACCTACAAACTTCACATCCACTCCCCTCAGTCTTCACAACTAAGAAACGGCGCACAGAAATGCGCACACTCTCGAAAGTGGGCAATGATTAGTGTGAGTGACCCTTCGCTGAGGAGTGGCACAGATTCCTCGGGCCGACTTTTGGCGTTGTAATCGAGTTGTCAGGTTGCGTGCGAGTGGTTGTGTACTTGGTAGTCGTCGACGCCTAATCCGTTACTCGATTAGTGTACACCCCCATTGGCAAACGTTGCGAGAATTATCAGCGAGGCAAAGAGAAGTGGGTGGTGACATTTCGAGCAGACGCCGCAAATTTCATCGTAACAGACATGTTGAACTCAAAAGCTGCCGCCATCAGCGCCGGAATGGAGGTGTCGACGCCGCTCGCCAGCGGCGACATCTTCATCGACCCGAGACTAACGTACCATTGAAAGAAAGGTACAAGCCGCCGACGACGACGACGACGACGACAACAACAACAACAACAACAACAACAACAACAACAACAACAACAACAACAACAACAACAACAACAACAACAACAACAACAACAACAACGGCGGGGGGGGGACAACAACAACAACAACAACAACAACAACAACAACAACAACAACAACAACAACAACAACAACAACAACAACAACAACAACAACAACAACAACAACAACAACAACAACAACAACAACAACAACAACAACAACAACAACAACAACAACAACAACAACAACAACAACAACAACAACAACAACAACAACAACAACAACAACAACAACAACAACAACAACAACAACAACAACAACAACAACAACAACAACAACAACAACAACAACAACAACAACAACAACAACAACAACAACAACAACAACAACAACAACAACAACAACAACAACAACAACAACAACAACAACAACAACAACAACAACAACAACAACAACAACAACAACAACAACAACAACAACAACAACAACAACAACAACAACAACAACAACAACAACAACAACAACAACAACAACAACAACAACAACAACAACAACAACAACAACAACAACAACAACAACAACAACGGAACAACAACAACAACAACAACAACAACAACAACAACAACAACAACAACAACAACGACGACGACGACGGCGACGACGACGACGACGACGACGACGACGACGACGACGACGACGACGACGACGACGACGACGACGACGACGACGACCTATGGTATTCTAGGCAGGGTGAAAGCAGCCGTGAAGGAATTTTGCCAGCTGAGAAGAAACAACCGCTGTTTTGCGACCTATAAAATTCTCCTTGCTTCGACTCAACTCGTTTCAATGTTAGTATCTGTCCAACTGTGCCTACCCATGGATAGCGTATTGTACACAGCTGTTGAAATCACTGTCATGTGTGCTTCTTGTGAGCTCTTAACCGTCCTTAGGTAGACGAGAGGAATGATTTTCTGATTGCTACTGTATCCTAAGGCGGTTGCTACGCTAGCTAGGCCTGAGATCTTTGTCCCTTTGATTTAGGTTGTAAACCACCGCAACAAAGCAGAGCAACCAAGAAATGCTCCATATTGGCTACACGTAAAGAACATCGCAAAATTCAAAACGATGCAAAGAACTCTGTCAGCTCACCAACTTTGCAACATTCTCTCTCGCGCACTTGTCCATCAGACTGATAAGAATTGGACAGATAGGCAAAACCTATCGCTAAAAGGTTCTCTCTGAAAGTTCCTGCCTAACAAGAAGGAATCGTGTGACCTTATGTATGCCTATCTGTAGTAGACACGAGTTACAATGCATTTATCTCAGCTTTGCTAAATTGCCTCTGCATTTGATTTTGATTGCGCTGCTTGGGGGAAAATTAGAACGCTGCGCTCGCGCTGAAGACAGTACGCGATACACTGACGCTTTAGACAGTATATGTTGTTTAAGGACATAAGATGCGTTGTGCGGTAAGGTTCGTTTCACCGTCAAACTACTCGATTTCAGCGAAAAAATGCTCCTAGCCATCACAGCGGTAGCCCTATTCCTGCTATTGGAAAGTGCCTCTGGTCAGGAAGAGTCCATAGGCGTCTGCTGTTATGGAGAGAAGGGCTTCTTTCGACAGGAGCTGGCGGGCAGACAGAAGTTGTGCAGCAACCATATGATTGTCAAGAGGAAGAGAAGTGGGTGACAAATGGGTAGCAAATTGCCTCACCCCCCTCCCTCCCCAACGCCATTTCGTGTCTTGTATATTAGCCCAGAAGAGCTGCGAAGCGGAGTGCGCAAAGGAGCCGGACGATTGCATCGGATACTACTTCGTGAAGCTTCGACGGAGGTGCTATCTCTTCGATAGGGCAAAGATTGAGGACAACTGCAGGTGTGTTGCGATGACCATACCGCTACTACTCGAATATGCCCCCCCCCCCCCATGTACCCGCTATAGAAGGTGGCTTTACTGGATGGTGGTCTGTCCGTGGCACAAAATCGATATTGCGCCCTCCCACGTGGAGAAAGTTTTAAAGTATTTTCCACGAAAATATCGACTGCAGCCGAGTACATGCTTTAGTATGCCACGACTCGACTTGCTTAATAAAGTTTGGCACTGGCAGTCCTAATCTACCTACATGTCAACATCTATTATTAGGATTTCACCACTTTACAGTAAACACCCCTAAACACCCCCCTCCAATAAGCGACCCCATTGTCTGCCGCAAACCTGACCTACACTCGTCTAGAAGTGTAGTTTTGACCTCATCATAGGACAACAGACTTTGCTAATGTATGTGTCAGGCATGCTTGTCATTGATTATGCTTCTATCATCAGGTTTCGTTAGCCGAAACACCCAACGATACTGGTGAAAATGCAGCATTGTCTGTTGAGTTCACCACTCAGAATTGTGTTGAATAATAAGCGACCTACCTCCAATAAGCGACCCCCCTCAAATAAGCGACCCCTCAAATAAGCGACCCCCTAGAGGGGTGGTTGAAATAATACGCGGCCAGGTCGCTTATTGGAGGTATTACGGTAATTCTAAAACAGTCACAATTTCCAGGTGCGGCCCGTACATTCGGTTGGCCTGCAGCCGAACCAAGCCCTGTTCTGAAGCTTGGATGAAGTGTCGTTGCAGGAGGCGCAAGTCGCGAACCAGAAGCGCTCGCGACTTTTACTCGGAGAAGAAACAGCAGGGGAACACGTGCGACTTCAAGTCGAAGTTTTGCAGAAAAGTGCTACAGAGATGTTGAGTGGTTTCGCAGATTGTGACGACGAAGTGTCAGTATTATGACTAAGTGTCGTACATTGTGACTAAGTGTCAACAACTGAAGCCAGCTGCCCCCCAGTCAAGTCCGATCCTTGCAAATAAAAGTTAAGCCAAAAGCCTTGCAATACTCCGTTCCTTTGTTTGCTCTTCGTCTAGTCTGCTGGGCGTACTAACGCACAATTTCACCGACTTTCTACAGAAACAGCAGCCTTCAAAGGGGTGACATTTTGAATTCCGTATCTTGCTTGCCGCCTTCCCACGCTCACGACAGCGTAAGCAGAGAAAGCGTCGTCATAATGCGCGAATCAAACGAGCACACTATTGAAGACAAACAGTGCTGATCCCAAGGCAGGTGATACTTTTAATTAGAGAGTAGTCTTCATCCCTGCCACCAGCGCATATGTAGGAGCTCTCTGTCATTCTTTCATTGCCTTCGGCACAGACTGCGAAGTGAATTTCATATGTCGCTTCCAAACTCTAGTGAAACTGAGGCAATTGTGGATCAAGTTCCACATTACGACTGGATTTTACACGCACTGGTTTTGAGTATCGTAGGGCTTGCAGGCAACGGTTTGATAATTGTGGGGGTTCTAACTTCCAAGAAGCTTCAGAACAAGTGCAGCTATGTACCTGCTGGTGGGTTGTAGACTTAAGAGGAATATCTACCGTGTTTAACAAAATGGTGTGTTTCAAGACTGGTCTTTCGAGCCACAGTACATGTATACCTGTCACACTTACCGTTTTTTTTCGCCCGGCCTCAGCCGGGCGAACCCCTACGAGAGCTTATCGTGCGTGCGTGCGTGCGTGCGTGCGTGCGTGCGTTCGTCCGTCCGTCACGCTCTTATATCTCGGCGTTGGAACGTCGTAGGAAGGAGATCTTGGGCTTTATGGATAGGTCTCGACTCACTGGTAATGTTGCTAAGAGACTTCGAAATTCAAAAGTTTGAATTTCGCGCGCTACAGTACTCCGAAGGTCAAAACGGAAAACGGCTGTAACTCGCTCGTCTTACGTCGTAGAGCGGCGTGCGATAGGTCAACTGAAAGGTCTCGACGTGCTCTTTCGCTTGGCATTAAAACTTTTGTTAATTACGCAAACACGCAACACGAAAAGCGACATTCTTGCATTTTTAACGCAGAAATCGCTCTAACTCGCTCAGCGTGCGTCGTACGGAGACGATCTTGGGTTGGTTGGATAGCTCTCGACTCACTGATCATTTGTTCTTCTATTGGTCAAAACTCAAAAGTTTGAATTTCGGGAGCTACAGTAACCCAAATGTTTAAAACGCAAAACTCATCTAACTCGCTCGTCTTCCGTCATAGAGAGACGATCTTTAGTTCGCTGAATAGGTTTCGGCACACTGATAATTCCGTTAAGAGAAGTCGAAATTCAAAAGTTTGAATTGCGCGCGCTACAGTAACACGAAAGTCCAAAACGCAAAACGGCTCTAACACGCTCGTCTTACGTCGTAGAGCGGCGTGCGATAGGTCAACTAAAAGGTCTCGACGTGCTCTTTCGTTTGGCGTTAAAAATTTTGTTAATTACGCAAACACGCACCACGAAAAGCGACATTCTTGCGTTTTTAGCATAGGAATCGCCCTAACTCGCTCAGCGTGCGTCGTAGAGAGACGATCTTGAGTTGCTGGATAGCTCTTGACTCACTGATCATTTGTTCTTCTATTGGTCGAAACTCAAAAGTTTGAATATCGCGAACTACAGTAACCCAAAGGTTCAAACAGCAAATGGGCCCTAACTCGCTCGTCTTACGTTGTCGAGCGGCATTCGTTCGACCGTTTGAAAGCTTACGTTGAGGCAGTTGTTGAACGGTCATTCCTAAAGAAATACTTTTGTTTTTTTAAACCCTTGTCTTACGAACAACTTTGTCTGCAAAAATAATTAATCCCGGGCGATCCCAATGTTGCCCAGCAACAACCGCTCAGAAATGCGTGTGTCTTGCTCAAAAAATAATCCCGGGCGATCCCAATGTTGCCTTGCAACAACCGCTCAGAAATGCGTGTGTCTTACTCAAAAAATTAATCCCGGGCGATCCCAATGTTGCCCTGCAAGAACCTCTCAGAAGGGAGCGTGTCAGAAGTAGCGCATGAATAGTAGACTCCGGGCGGGCGCGCGTCATATCGGAAAGGCTTCGAAATACTTTACAAAAGTATCCACTCTTTTACTCGTCCACTTTAAAACACTCACAAACCACTCTGTATTAATAAAACAACTCAACTTTTTTAAAACAGCTTGTTTAAATGATGGCTGTTTTTGGGAGCACCCAGATGGGTATTCTATGGAAACCATAGGCAGAGAACAAGGAAGGTGGCAAGGCGACAGCAGCACGGCAGGCAAGCTCAAGAAAGCTCTACTGATGAGGGCAGCAGAAGAGAAATTCTCACTTTGTTTAGAGGCTCCTTTCCAGCCCTCCCAAATTACCCCTGTCCCTCCCTTACCCCTGTCCCTCCCTACCCCTGTCCCTCCCTTACCCCTGTCCCTCCTGAAGATTCTTGGCAGAGCAGCTCAAGTCAGCTCAGTAAGTAAGTAAATCAGCGATTTGTCCAAATTACGATAAGTGTGACACATTTGAGTACATGACTGTCGACAATCATGTGGCCGACCAAAGTTCAATATTTTAGGCAGTGCTAGCAGTGGCAGATTGCGGTGTCAACGGCTTCTTTGTCCAGCTCTCATTAGAGCACTGGCTCTTTCCGGGTGGAATGAACCACGCCTGGTGTTTCTGGAGCGTCGTTCCTTGGCTGCTGGCCATGACCTTCGAGTGCTTTATGATTCTTGTTGTGGAATTGGATCGATTGTTCGCTCTTGCCTTTGCACCGAGGTTGACAAAGTATTATACAAGCCATATTGTATTCAAGGGTCTGCATATAGCCATGCTGTACATATTTCTGGCTCACACCAATCAACCAGATGAGATTACAGTAGTTCGATTGTAGTTGGGGAGCTCCGGTCTGACGTTGAAGTGAAGGCAAACAGATTGTTCTATGATCAAAGAATAGTCCCTCACGCCCGCCCCCTTTAGTCACACACATGATAGTAAACATAACGTTTGGACAGGGGAATAGCCAACAATTTCCATTAAGCGCTGCATTTCCATAGTGTAATGCCATTCTGTTGCAGGTACAAGCTGTGGAACACAAACAGTTATGTTCTGTCAATGCTGATTGCACCCACGTGCTATTCAGTCATCGTGGTGGCAGTTGGGATCACCGCAGTAGACCCTTCAGCAAATGTGCATTTCTGCTTGCCGCCGACAGCATTTAGAAAGCTGGCAGCGGTAGTCCTGGGGAATGGCCTCATTGTAATCTCAACTGTAGCGCATTCAAATCCAGATTCCATTTTGACACTAGGTACCGTACAGTGCCAAATAGGATTCCCGGTATACTATTTGGCACTGTACGGTACAGATGTTGTAGTCACCATTCTGTTCAGAAAAGGACACTTCAGCAGCCACGTGGCGGAATAGGTCTCGACTACTCCAGTCTTTGCTTGTCGTCACCGCAGTGTTCATCTTCACTTGGGCAGTGCCAGTGTAAGTCTGATCTCCTTCAGCCAAGTCTTGTCAGGTTCCGTGGATGCAAGGGTGAGTTTCACGCCTTTGCAGTCAGGGAGTAATTACGAGCAGAGGCCACTGCTACCAAAGAACTTGGACAACAGGAACGCCATGTTAAAACATTCCACACAACACTCTTCCAACAACTTCACTCGCTCATTTACAGAGCAACAGTTGGCGTCCTCAGCAGTTTGGGCCTGGCCAGCGTCCAGCGAAGCGAGGCCGTCAGACGTTGGGCGGTCCTGTTGGTAGCGCTGAACGCGGCTGTCAACTGTCCAATCTACTGGTGGCGTAGCGCCGACTACCGCAGCCAATTCGTGGCGTGATTGCTTTGCAAGTCTAACAACGTTGTCGCGGCGTGGACGCCACGCGCCACTACCCACGCCACCACGCCGCACGACACGGGGCGTCACGCTCCCGTCGTCGTCAGACCGTTCGGAAGAGGCAAACCAACCCAATGATGAATTTGTCAGTATTGTTCTGATCGAACAGTGATCCGCAATTGCTGTGCAAGCTAGGGTTGCGCACAGCACCATGACACTCCTTCATGCGAGCGTGTTTCCAGTGTTGGTGTTCTGCTGCGCCTTCTCACCATTGTGGTTCACCAGTGTGAAAGCTTGGACGTCCTGCAGAGAGATACATCATACAAGCCTCCAATCTGTAGTGTACCTTGGGAAAGCTGGGACTCATTGCAAAGAAAATGGTATTCAAACGCCTCCGGTCTATAGTGCTTCCTGTCATACGTTCCATTGGCTACAATCAAAGCAAAGACAGACCTGCATAGGACAACGAAGCTATTTAAAGTTGCACTCTACTAGTGTCTAAAGCTCTACGGCGCGTGGTTGTCTTCACTCATTGTCGCAAGCTGTTTGGGTACAATGATACGTAACCTATCGGCACAGAGGAACGGGTGATGTCAGCAATAGGTTCGGTAAGAGTGGTACTGTGTTCATTGGGCTGAAGCCTACTACATACATAGCTGGATAAAGACAGCTACATTCAGTGTTGGGCTATATTAATAGAACCTATCAGAATCAAGGAAGGTGATCCTGCCTTTCAGCATTTTGAGTACTTGGTTAGCAGATCATGCCTTCTCTGAACTCAACTCATTCTGCTGCTCCAGACCTGATATGGATTTCCTACGCATTGTTGCTGAGTGGCATAGGGTTCTCAGGTAATTTGCTGATAGTCGCTGCCGTATCCACCTCCACAAAACTTCGGAACAAGTGCAGTTACTTGCTGGTGAGTGTTGCCACTGAAGGTTTCATTCAATGTCAGTGCTGGACACTGGAGTAGTAGATGCTTGATTAGAAATCCAAGAACTACAGGTGCATACAAATAGCACAATATGGGCCATCTGGTAATTTCTAGTTAATAGCCATGCTGAAGACAGAAGATGTCTGTCACTTCATTATTGTTTGCAAACATGTTACTAGCTTGGCATAGCACTCGTGTGAAACGTGCAACACTATTCTCTGTAAATGCCACTCTCTGCAATTCTCTGCCAGCCAATCTTCATAGTCTTGCAGGCAGTGCTGGCCATGGCAGATAGCGGTATCAACTGCCTCACTGTCCAGCTCTCCCTACAGCACTGGCTCTTTCCCAATGGAATGACTCACGCCAGATGTTTCTGGAGCATCGCACCAGGGCTGTTGGCCTTGACTTTTGAGTGTTTCATGATGTTGGTTGTGGCCATCGACCGACTGTGCGCGCTGGCCGTGGCGCCAAGGTTGGTATAACTTAGTCTGATCGATCATATTGCGTAGGATATAGTCGCATGCAAACCTTAGATCGGTCTCACACTTCTCTGGGCCATAGACCCGCTGATGAGTCTTCTTCTGGGCTCATCCTGATCAGCTTGACAAGCGTAATGATACCATTAGCTATCTGTCATGACCTCTACCATTTTGGAAAGCGTACATGGCGGCAAGCCAAGTGTCCCACTGTTTTCAGGTACAAGCTGTGGAACACAAAGCGCTATCTCCAGTTGATGCTGATCGCGCCCGCCTGCTACTGTATTACAGTAGTTGGAGTGGCGGCCACAGCAACGGATGTCACAGTGCACGTACCACTTTGTTTGCCACCAGTAGCATTCAGACAGCAAGGCATGGCGACTGCTGTCGTTGCAAATGGAGCCATAGTGATCTCCACCGTCGTTGTTTATGGGATTTGCTGTGTCGCCGTCATGAAGCAAAGTACAGTACAGGTTTTGTTGTACAGGCTCAGAACAGATTTACACAAGGGGGGATACTGTTTCAGAGCACAGCACCTCAGCAGCGACATGGCAGAGGCGATTTCGACTACTCCAGTCGATGCTGCTTGTCACTACAGTTGTGAGTACTCAGCTGGGCCGTGCCAATGTGAGTTCTGTCAATGTTTCTCGTCTTTAGCGAAGAAAACAAGCGAAGCGAAGCAGTTAGAACAGATCGATTCATGTGCGTTGCAGCATCACCGTTGGATTCTTCGGCAGCTTCCGTCTGGAGGCCATCCAACGTTGGGCCCGTACTTATTGGTTGCCATAAACGCGGCTGCCAACTGCCCGATCTACTGGTGGCGAAGCGCGGACTATCGAAAACAGTTTGTGGCGTTGTTGCTGCGTTGCAGCA
>JASAMZ010006334.1:0-28940 GCA_030248115.1 Linhomoeus sp. GSCO2_2 | reverse complement strand
TTTTTTTTTAAAAGATAGCTTATGACGACGCGCAGCGTGCTCGGGGGTTGAAAAAATTTTGGTGGTGGAAGAATTTTGCGAAAATTCAAAAATTCAAATTTTTGCTAAGTAAAAAAAAAACAGGACGCCATAACTTTCGCAAAAGTGGCTCGAATTTGATGATTTTTGGATATGTTGTAGACCTTTTGGGTCCTCTACGAAGCGGGACAGGAACGGGCTCCCTAGGTGGTCCGACGCGGGAGTACGGTAGAAAATTCGAAATTTTAAATTTTTTTCCAACATTTAAAAAATCGTAATTCGGGTTTGCGACGGTGGATCCTCGCAAACTCTTCGATCCGCCCTGCGCACTTATATTACCTTTCAATCGAGACCACAACCGCCGAGATCGCTTTTGTCGTTCGGGAGATACGAGGTGGCAAAAATGCCGGGTCCCGAGCGGAAAATTCGGATTTTCGACTTTGAATGGATTTTTGGGCCGGAAAGCGTGCTTTTAGCGGCAAATTGACCATTGCAACGTGTTCAGCGTCAAAAGTTGATCTAGACGAACTGTCTTGACCATTTTGAGGTAC
This sequence comes from Linhomoeus sp. GSCO2_2, assembly GCA_030248115.1. Lineage (NCBI taxonomy): Eukaryota > Metazoa > Nematoda > Chromadorea > Monhysterida > Linhomoeidae > Linhomoeus > Linhomoeus sp. GSCO2_2. The sequence continues at coordinate 28,371 of JASAMZ010006334.1, read as the reverse complement.
CGTATCCCGGCCGCGCCGAATTTTTGAATCCCGGGGTCAAATTTTCGAAATTGAGGTTTCACTTGTTTCGGGGGTTTCCGACGACGCTGAACACGAATCCGGTGTTTGTTTTGCGATTTTTGACGCCTTTACCCTGCTTTCGGCACCCGACCGGCCAGAAATTGGGTCCCGGGGTCGAATTTTCAAAATTGCGTTGACAGTTGTGTCTGGGCTTTCTGACGCCGCAGAACGCGAATCCGTCGTTTGTTTGGCGATTTGCGGTGCATTTAGGCTGATTTTGGCCGAATACTCACGCTCTGTAAAATTTCGCGAAATTCCGAAAATACCGTCCGCCATTGATTTTGCTGCGCCTACAGTACGCCATCCATATAAGACGCGCTGAGGCGTCTACTCACGCGAAATCGAACCGAGTTATAGGAGCGTCGTACTGTAGCACTAGTGCCACCGACGCCGTCCACCCCAGCGGGGGAGCCCCCGCTGTGTAGCGTAGATAAGGCGCGCCTGTAGTACAATTGGGGCGCCGCAGGCATTCTACATTGTGAGTGGCTATAGACAGTTAGCGGTCAGTACAGCCTGCTCCAACGCGTCACTTGCGCCACATCGGCACTTGCTGGAGTTTCTGTGCCCCCGTCTGCTAAAACAATCACGCGGAGTGCCTATCTGACACTCGAGGAGTGTCATTGGCACTCCGCCGCTTGAAAAGCGAAGGAGTGCTATAGGAGCGGTAAAGCCCACAGTTAACACCAACAGGGCTGGCGCTCGCTAGGAAGCACCTAGGGAGCCAATTTTTTTTTAAAAGATAGCTTATGACGACGCGCAGCGTGCTCGGGGGTTGAAAAAATTTCGGTGGTGGAAGAATTTTGCGAAAATTCAAAAATTCAAATTTTTGCTAAGTAAAAAAAAAACAGGACGCCATAACTTTCGCAAAAGTGGCTCGAATTTGATGATTTTTGGATATGTTGTAGACCTTTGGGTCCTCTACGAAGCGGGACAGGAACGGGCTCCCTAGGTGGTCCGACGCGGGAGTACGGTAGAAAATTCGAAATTTTAAATTTTTTTCCGACATTTAAAAAATCGTAATTCGGGTTTGCGACGGTGGATCCTCGCAAACTCTTCGATCCGCCCTGCGCACTTATATTACCTTTCAATCGAGACCACAACCGCCGAGATCGCTTTTGTCGTTCGGGAGATACGAGGTGGCAAAAATGCCGGGTCCCGAGCGGAAAATTCGGATTTTCGACTTTGAATGGATTTTTGGGCCGGAAAGCGTGCTTTTAGCGGCAAATTGACCATTGCAACGTGTTCAGCGTCAAAAGTTGATCTAGACGAACTGTCTTGACCATTTTGAGGTACCGTATCCCGGCCGCGCCGAATTTTTGAATCCCGGGGTCAAATTTTCGAAATTGAGGTTTCACTTGTTTCGGGGGTTTCCGACGACGCTGAACACGAATCCGGTGTTTGTTTTGCGATTTTTGACGCCTTTACCCTGCTTTCGGCACCCGACCGGCCAGAAATTGGGTCCCGGGGTCGAATTTTCAAAATTGCGTTGACAGTTGTGTCTGGGCTTTCTGACGCCGCAGAACGCGAATCCGTCGTTTGTTTGGCGATTTGCGGTGCATTTAGGCTGATTTTGGCCGAATACTCACGCTCTGTAAAATTTCGCGAAATTCCGAAAATACCGTCCGCCATTGATTTTGCTGCGCCTACAGTACGCCATCCATATAAGACGCGCTGAGGCGTCTACTCACGCGAAATCGAACCGAGTTATAGGAGCGTCGTACTGTAGCACTAGTGCCACCGACGCCGTCCACCCCAGCGGGGGAGCCCCCGCTGTGTAGCGTAGATAAGGCGCGCCTGTAGTACAATTGGGGCGCCGCAGGCATTCTACATTGTGAGTGGCTATAGACAGTTAGCGGTCAGTACAGCCTGCTCCAACGCGTCACTTGCGCCACATCGGCACTTGCTGGAGTTTCTGTGCCCCCGTCTGCTAAAACAATCACGCGGAGTGCCTATCTGACACTCGAGGAGTGTCATTGGCACTCCGCCGCTTGAAAAGCGAAGGAGTGCTATAGGAGCGGTAAAGCCCACAGTTAACACCAACAGGGCTGGCGCTCGCTAGGAAGCACCTAGGGAGCCAATTTTTTTTTAAAAGATAGCTTATGACGACGCGCAGCGTGCTCGGGGGTTGAAAAAATTTCGGTGGTGGAAGAATTTTGCGAAAATTCAAAAATTCAAATTTTTGCTAAGTAAAAAAAAACAGGACGCCATAACTTTCGCAAAAGTGGCTCGAATTTGATGATTTTTGGATATGTTGTAGACCTTTGGGTCCTCTACGAAGCGGGACAGGAACGGGCTCCCTAGGTGGTCCGACGCGGGAGTACGGTAGAAAATTCGAAATTTTAAATTTTTTTCCGACATTTAAAAAATCGTAATTCGGGTTTGCGACGGTGGATCCTCGCAAACTCTTCGATCCGCCCTGCGCACTTATATTACCTTTCAATCGAGACCACAACCGCCGAGATCGCTTTTGTCGTTCGGGAGATACGAGGTGGCAAAAATGCCGGGTCCCGAGCGGAAAATTCGGATTTTCGACTTTGAATGGATTTTTGGGCCGGAAAGCGTGCTTTTAGCGGCAAATTGACCATTGCAACGTGTTCAGCGTCAAAAGTTGATCTAGACGAACTGTCTTGACCATTTTGAGGTACCGTATCCCGGCCGCGCCGAATTTTTGAATCCCGGGGTCAAATTTTCGAAATTGAGGTTTCACTTGTTTCGGGGGTTTCCGACGACGCTGAACACGAATCCGGTGTTTGTTTTGCGATTTTTGACGCCTTTACCCTGCTTTCGGCACCCGACCGGCCAGAAATTGGGTCCCGGGGTCGAATTTTCAAAATTGCGTTGACAGTTGTGTCTGGGCTTTCTGACGCCGCAGAACGCGAATCCGTCGTTTGTTTGGCGATTTGCGGTGCATTTAGGCTGATTTTGGCCGAATACTCACGCTCTGTAAAATTTCGCGAAATTCCGAAAATACCGTCCGCCATTGATTTTGCTGCGCCTACAGTACGCCATCCATATAAGACGCGCTGAGGCGTCTACTCACGCGAAATCGAACCGAGTTATAGGAGCGTCGTACTGTAGCACTAGTGCCACCGACGCCGTCCACCCCAGCGGGGGAGCCCCCGCTGTGTAGCGTAGATAAGGCGCGCCTGTAGTACAATTGGGGCGCCGCAGGCATTCTACATTGTGAGTGGCTATAGACAGTTAGCGGTCAGTACAGCCTGCTCCAACGCGTCACTTGCGCCACATCGGCACTTGCTGGAGTTTCTGTGCCCCCGTCTGCTAAAACAATCACGCGGAGTGCCTATCTGACACTCGAGGAGTGTCATTGGCACTCCGCCGCTTGAAAAGCGAAGGAGTGCTATAGGAGCGGTAAAGCCCACAGTTAACACCAACAGGGCTGGCGCTCGCTAGGAAGCACCTAGGGAGCCAATTTTTTTTTAAAAGATAGCTTATGACGACGCGCAGCGTGCTCGGGGGTTGAAAAAATTTCGGTGGTGGAAGAATTTTGCGAAAATTCAAAAATTCAAATTTTTGCTAAGTAAAAAAAAAACAGGACGCCATAACTTTCGCAAAAGTGGCTCGAATTTGATGATTTTTGGATATGTTGTAGACCTTTGGGTCCTCTACGAAGCGGGACAGGAACGGGCTCCCTAGGTGGTCCGACGCGGGAGTACGGTAGAAAATTCGAAATTTTAAATTTTTTTCCGACATTTAAAAAATCGTAATTCGGGTTTGCGACGGTGGATCCTCGCAAACTCTTCGATCCGCCCTGCGCACTTATATTACCTTTCAATCGAGACCACAACCGCCGAGATCGCTTTTGTCGTTCGGGAGATACGAGGTGGCAAAAATGCCGGGTCCCGAGCGGAAAATTCGGATTTTCGACTTTGAATGGATTTTTGGGCCGGAAAGCGTGCTTTTAGCGGCAAATTGACCATTGCAACGTGTTCAGCGTCAAAAGTTGATCTAGACGAACTGTCTTGACCATTTTGAGGTACCGTATCCCGGCCGCGCCGAATTTTTGAATCCCGGGGTCAAATTTTCGAAATTGAGGTTTCACTTGTTTCGGGGGTTTCCGACGACGCTGAACACGAATCCGGTGTTTGTTTTGCGATTTTTGACGCCTTTACCCTGCTTTCGGCACCCTACCGGCCAGAAATTGGGTCCCGGGGTCGAATTTTCAAAATTGCGTTGACAGTTGTGTCTGGGCTTTCTGACGCCGCAGAACGCGAATCCGTCGTTTGTTTGGCGATTTGCGGTGCATTTAGGCTGATTTTGGCCGAATACTCACGCTCTGTAAAATTTCGCGAAATTCCGAAAATACCGTCCGTTATTGATTTTGCTGCGCCTACAGTACGCCATCCATATAAGACGCGCTGAGGCGTCTACTCACGCGAAATCGAACCGAGTTATAGGAGCGTCGTACTGTAGCACTAGTGCCACCGACGCCGTCCACCCCAGCGGGGGAGCCCCCGCTGTGTAGCGTAGATAAGGCGCGCCTGTAGTACAATTGGGGCGCCGCTGGCATTCTACATTGTGAGTGGCTATAGACAGTTAGCGGTCAGTACAGCCTGCTCCAACGCGTCACTTGCGCCACATCGGCACTTGCTGGAGTTTCTGTGCCCCCGTCTGCTAAAACAATCACGCGGAGTGCCTATCTGACACTCGAGGAGTGTCACGTATCACTTGTAATGATAGTCCCGTCAAAATAATGTACCCACCGTGTTGTATGAATGTATGCAATTAGAAGACTCGCCTACACGACCACGTTGCTTTGTGTGGATTAAGCGACGGCACATATGTACGTCAGCGTTTCAGTATCATCATCAACTTCACCACCAACGCTGCACTGGTCGCGCCCGGTTTCAAGGGCACCGTCACCGTGGTGGGGCCCGGCGACACGTCGACGACGACCACAACCTCGACCAGAAGTACGCCGAGCAGCAGCAGCCCTGCGTCTTCGCCGTCGACGCCGACGCCTCCGCCGACGACGGGCGGAGGAGGAACGACGACGACGACTCCGGGCGACGGCGGCAACAACACCACGTCGACGACGACGAGCACCACCACCTCCTCGCCCAACGCCACCATGTCGCCGGCGCCGTTCGCGATGCCGCAGACGGCCTCCAGCCTCTGGCTTCTGCTGCTCCTTCTCGTGCCCCTCTTCGTACTGTTGCTCATCCTGCTGCTCCGCTGGAGAACAGACGGCGACGACGAGGAGGACGCCTTCAACTACAGCTAGATGAGACTAATGCTGCGATTTCCGAGCTGAGCACAACCTGCCGTTCTCGCTCCTACTGGCATAATGATAGGGATAGGAATGTCGAACAAATTGGCCAGAGCTGGATGTCTCTGGCTTAGATGTAGGTAGCTGGCAGAAAAGTGTACCCCTGTGATAGAACAATGTTTGTGTGGGTGGTGTGATAATGAGATTATTCGTTCCTACTGTTAGTGCTGTCTGTGAATGAATGGCGCGGACGGATATCATTGCCGTTTGCCAACATCATACCACTGGAGATACGTACAGTAACACAACAGCGAGAGCACAGTCGCTTGGTTTTTTTTTCATACTTATCTGGCCACATCATACCTCTCTTCGCTGCTATCGTGTGACTTTCTATGGTTTGTTGGAGGCTACATGGAATGCTGCGCCAACAAGGCGTTGGTCCCGGATAGATACAGTCGTGCTGAAAATTGAGCTACGATTGCGCTATGCAGAGGTTGCAACTTCACTCGACTGTTGTGTGAAATGGCTGTTCGAGTGTGCAGGCTTCAAGCGTATCTAGATGGGTGTTTCACATATTTATTTGAGACCATACATCACATTTGAGCCATAATCACGATTAAGAGTCATTTGGGACGATCTATATCATTGTCTGCGGCCGGAGGTCAATCGAATAATTATGATTGCTCACAAAGCACTGACCGAAATCCAGCGTTCCTCTTTCGGATTCCAGCCACTCGACCTTATCAATACGCCAAGTCTTGTCAACATTATCAACTTTGATCGAACCCACATCCAAACAGCGCAGACGTTGACAGCCGTCAATGAGTAATCTGTAGCTGAACACCGCTTCACGGGGAACGTTAACGAGCGCAACCTTTCCAATGCGAATGACCTCCAGATTGGGTGACAGCTCTGCCAGATGGTGTAATATTGAGCAGTTGCCAGGCCCAATTTCGCAATAGTGGCCCAGTTTCAGTTCCGTCAAAGATGTCTTCGGCAGCGAAGTCGGATTTAGAGGCAGCGTCAAAGAGTGCATCTCCAGCTTGCGCAGACTGCCAATAGAGAAGACGCCCTGGACGACGCGCTCTTCTTCCGTTGGTACAATCACATTTGTTGAGCTCGAGCCTGCCAACTTCACGGTGGGCAGAGTCAACTCTTGGAGCCCTGGCCCTGGGAAGTCGACAATGGAGCGCAGTAGCAGCAGGTCTCGACCTTCGGTCGTCAGAGACCGAACCGATGGAAGACGCATCAGTTCCCGCACCAGAGGCCGTACAGCGCCTCGAATGCCGCAGAAATCCGTATGGTTGAACAAGCTTAGAGTAACAAGCTCCGGTATTAAAAAGTTGAGTTTGTATTCTGACTGACTTTGTAAAGAGTTGCGTTCTTTCTGCAGAGAGTGCGAGAGTTCATCGCCCGCATGCTCCGCTTCATGAGCCCCCGCTTCGCAAGAGGTTATTGCATAGCAATATTGATTTCGCCCGCGATTTCGCTTTTAGAGCAAGAACATCCCTCTTTCAAGCAACGCTTTTAAAAAAGTGACAAAAACTTGTAAAAGTCTTGGCAAACAATTGGTAGAGCACAAAACAGCACACTACGAGCAATCAAACCGTGTCGCACTTCTGCATGTAGCAAACAGCAATCTTAGTGTTAAAATATCGAGAATGGCGTTTTCTGCGGTGCGTCCTTGCGTTATTGAGAAACTTATTGCTGCCGCGTGAAAGCGCACGCCGAGAGCTTTCACCTGACGTGTCGATTGCCACTCTACGACGTAAGACGAGCGAGTTAGAGCCGTTTTGTGCTTTTGCACCTTCGAGTTACTGTAACTCGCGAAATTCAAACTTTTGAGTTACGACCAATGGGAGAACAAATGATCAGTTAATCGGGAGCTATCCAAAAAGCTCGAGATCGTCTCTCTACGACGCAAGTTGAGCGCGTTAGAGCGATTTTAGCGTCAAAATGCCGAAAATGGCGTTTTCCGCGGTGCGTGTTTGCGTAATTGAAAAACTTTTGCAGACGCATGAAAGAGCACGTCGAGAGCTTTCACCTGACGTGTCGATTGCCGCTCTACGACGTAACACGAGCGAGCTAGGGCCGCTTTCCGTTTTGACCTTCGGGTTACTGTAGCGCGCGCAATTCAAACTTTTGAATTTCGACACCTCTTAGCGGAATGATCAGTGAGTCGAGACCTATCCGTAGAGCCCAAGATCTCCGCTCTACGACTTTCCAACGCCGAGATCCGAGAGCGTTACGCACGCACGCACGCACGCACGCACGTACGTACGCACGCACGCACGCCGAGCTCTCGTATAGTCTCGCCCGCCTGAGGGCGGGCGAAAAAACTGGGTACCCGTTGATGGTTGATTGGCATTGCATGGTGTGTTGTGCATTTCAGGAGTATATTCAATAGTGCGTCAGAACAGAAAGTTGAGCATTTCTTCGGGGAGTTTCGCCGCAGTTACCTCGAGTTTTCAAGGTAGTTTGTGTCATTCTTAGACAATGGTTGCCTATAAGATTCGTATTGGTGGGTACCTGATCCATAAATGGATCAGGAATGTTCGCCGCAGGTTCACTTTGGAATGAAGAGAGTCTAAATGGGACGACGCCCTTTTCTTTTGGGTCTCAAACGCGGGCGGTTACGACACCGTTGCTGTAGATTGCAGAACCGCACAGTAATTGCCGCGTTTCGTGTTCGATAAAATAGGTGGCAAAACATACGTTGCACGACCATACGTGTAAGCGCCAACTGGCCAGGGGGGGGGGGGGGGGGGTATAGGGCCCCTCAGGGGGGGGGGGGGGGGTCTGAGGCCCCTGGAGGGGGGTCAAATGACCTAAAAATTTTGCCAAAAAAGTACCAAAAAATAAGAAAATTTTGCAAAAATAGACCAAAAAGTGCCAAAAATCGCTTAATTTTGGTCAAAAACGTCCAAAATATAGCGCCGCAGGCGAAAATTTTGCTATTTTCAAGCGCCGCAGGCGAAATTTTCGCCATTTTTAAGCCCCGCAGGCGAAAATTTTTGAAATTTTAGGGGGGGGGGTCTTTGGGGGAAGGCGGGAGGGCGGTACCTGGGGGGGGGGTATGGGGGGGGTACACTTTCGGCTAGGGGGGGGGGGGGCTTCCCCCATACCCCCCCCCCCCCCCCGGTTACACGTATGTGCACGACACATCCATGGAAAAATATTGCCTAGTTATAGCCATTTGAAAATGTCGAAATCTGCCATATTTTACAAAACCCTTGAAAATATCCCTAATTTCTTGAATTCTAAAATCTGAAACTGTTTCATAATTACTTGACATACTACGCCCGATACATCCAAGCAAAGATATTTTGAAATTTAAGTTGTTTGAAATTGTCGAAATTTGGCAATCTTGAGAAAAACCTTGAAAATATCCCTAAATTCATTAATTATGTAATATAGAACTATTTGCTAAATATGTAGTTGGCAGACTATGCCCGACACAACCATGCAAAGACATTCTGAAATTTAAGCTATTTGAAATTGTCGAAATTTGGGAATTTTGACAATACCCTTGAAAATATACCTAATTTCGCTAATTAGAAAATCTGAAACTATTTGCTAAATACTTGGCTGACTATGCTCGATACATCCGTGCAAAGAAGTTTTGAAATTTAAGCTGTTTGAACTTGTCGAAATTTGAGAATTTTGACAAAACCATTAAAAATATACCTAATTTCGCTAATTAGAAAATCTGAAACTATTTGCTAAATACTTGGCTGACTATGCTCGATACATCCGTGCAAAGAAGTTTTGAAATTTAAGCTGTTTGAATTTGTCGAAATTTGGGAATTTTGACAAAACCCTTAAAAATATCCCTAATTTCGTTAATTATAAAATCTGAAACTATTTGATAAATACTTGGTAGACTATGCCCGACACAACCATGCAAAGACATTCTGAAATTTAAGCTATTTGAAATTGTCGAAATTTGGGAATTTTGACAATACCCTTGCAAATACACCTAATTTCGCTAATTAGAAAATCTGAAACTATTTGCTAAATACTTGGCTGACTATGCTCGATACATCCGTGCAAAGAAGTTTTGAAATTCAAGCTGTTTGAACTTGTCGAAATTTGAGAATTTTGACAAAACCATTAAAAATATACCTAATTTCGCTAATTATAAAATCTGAAACTATTTGTTAAATGCTTGCCAGACTATGCTATATACATTCGCGCAAAGAAATTTTGAAATTTAAGCTGTTTGAAATTGCCGAAATTTGGGAATTTTGAAAATACCCTTGAAAATATCCCTAATTTCGTTAATTATAAAATCTGAAACTATTTGATAAATACTTGTTAGACTATGCTCGACACATCCGTGAAAAGAAATTTTGAAATTTAAGCTGTTTGAAATCGTCGAAATTTGGGGATTTGAACAAAATCCTTAAAAATATCCTAAATTTCGTTAATTACATTCGCTGAAACTATTTGCTAAATACTTGGCAGACTATGCTCGATACATCGGTGCAAAGAAGTTTTGAAATATAAGCTGTTTGAATTTGTCAAAATTTGGGAATTTTGATAAAAACCTTGAAAATATCCCTAATTTCGTGAATTCCAAAATCCGAAACTATGTCACAAATTCATCGCGTCTTATGCCCTTTCCATTTCAGCAAAAACTTTGCCGATACGGCTTGTAAATAAAAGTGTCATTTTTGACATTTTCGTATTTTAATTGTAAATATCTCGAAATAGGGAAATTAGCAACAGAAACGGACAACGGCACGTTACTCAGCGCATTCGACTCCATCGGGTGGCATCAACCGTCATGTCTACTTGTTCCGGACGGACGGACGGACGGACACACAAACGAACAGACAATAGCGTCCGTATATATGTTGCAGGCCATGGCCGTCTTCAGGCCATTGCCGTCTAGACGGCTCTGGCCTGGTCGATCAGGCCGTGGCCGTCTAGACGGCGATGGCCTGATGCGTCAGGCCATGGCCGTCTTCTGCTCGAAAAGACGGCCATGGCCTGATGGGCCAGGCCGTAGCCGTCTTTGAGAGTGTCAGCTGTTACAAGCGCTTGCAGGGAAGGGGCACAGCAGGCCTAAGCAGGAGGTGAAGTAGATGGAGGAGTGTTCATTCCATTTGTGGTTTGCACTAAAACTCGGCCGGCGTCGCGCCTGGCGGGTCTCAACTGAGGCTTAGCGCGACCACCAACTTCATGGCGCGCTCCGCGCGCCCTGAAATCGGTCACCGGTCGCGTTAAGCCTAAGTTTCGACCCGCCAGACTGCGACGCCGACTGACTCTTGTGCATTGTGGGCGCAGGGCGAGCCTAAGCATAGCCTGAATTGGGAGGAATATACTATGTCGGAAACTAGCAGAGCAAGGAAAAGACGGCCATGGCCTGACGCATCAGGCCGTGGCCGTCTAGACGGCTGTGGCCTGACGCATCAGGCCATGGCCGTCTTCTGCTCGAAAAGACGGCCATGGCCTGATCGACCAGGCCAAAGCCGTCTAGACGGCCACGGCCTGAAGACGGCCATGGCCTGTGACATATATACTCGCCGCCCTGGGGGGCGGCGAAAAAACTCCCACGATTCGAACACCTTTACCGCCGTGAGTTTGCCGCCCCGGCGCTGACAGCCCAGAATCTGGGAGAGCAATCCGGCGAGCAGCGGCGGCGCTTGACGGAGAATGGGCTCCTCTGCGCTTGTGTTGATCACTGTCTGCGGGTTGAACGACAGCTTCAGACGCTTCAGGTCCTTCCATCTCTGACAGAGGGCGCCGACTCCGGCCAGTCGCTCGTACTCTTTCCAACTGCTCGATCCATGAGAGTTCCTCAGGAAGACAAAGTGGCCTTCACAGCCGCTTTCAGTCACCACTCGCAATAGGAACTCAATGCTGTCGCTGGTCGACCTCAGCAAGAACAGCTCGGCTTGTGCCACTCTAATGGCTGAGTTGAAGAGGCCCAACCATCTCTGGGAGACGAGACGAAGTGGGGCGGCCTCTCTCACTCCAAGAAAGGTCAGAATCTTGAGAATAACGTCGTCTGGAAGTTGGATAGTACCAAGTGAGTGGCAATCCATGGGTATGGATCGTTTTAGGTTTACCTGAAAGCGCTCTACGGCGGCGGAATGATTCGGACGCCTTTTCATCGCAAATCCGCAAAGAATCAACCGAAGTGGGGCAGGTGCGCGCGAACCGAGAACAACTGACTTATGTTGTTGTGCACGTGTCACCACAACACCCCCGCCTCTGTGGACTGGCGTACCAACGCCGACGACGGGTGCGTGCCAACCATGCGAATCCCAATAAACGAAACTTGTCATGCGGTCGAGCAAATCCTTCAGTTGCTGCAGCTGGGCCCAGTGGACGCCTGCTACCGATCAAAATGATGGACACACGCTGGTTCGGCGGGCTACTCTATCACTGCGACGAGTGCGAGCCAGCCTTGCAGCCGCCCATGACAAAAGACCGGCTGCTCTTCCACTTGACGAGGCTTCATCCTCTCGCCGCCCCCGACTGCGTAGTTTGCGACGATTGCGACCAATTATTTTCAAGACGAAGTGCTGATCAGCGCCACGTTGATCAGAAGAAGGAGCTGACCAGTCAAGCAACTGCGTAAGAGCAAGCTTGTGACGTCTGCCAGAAAGCGCTGAAGACCGTGGCGACGTCTCGCCCACATGATCAACGAAGACTTGACGTGGGATAATGTGAGGAGTCAGAAGCCAGCCAGGACCGGCAAAGTCTGCGACCACTGCGATCGCCTCTTCTGGAGGCGAAATCAAGTTCTCGAACACCCTGCAATGGAGAAGCTCGCGTTCTTTGCGGTTGACGCGCAAGAAAGAATCTGCGACGACTGCGACTTACCACTGAGGGCGAAGGAGAAATTACCACTGAGAGCGAAGGAGAAATCCCACTGGAGAGCTTTTCTCGCTACCCACTGCCTCAGTCACTGAATCGGTCCCCAGCAGGGGCGGTCGGACACGCTTGAGTCAGCAAACCGATGGGGGTATTGTTGATGGTACCGTACGAAACGGCGACGCACAAGCAATATCGTTAGTGGCGGGCCTGTCGCTGGTTTCGTATTGCAATTGTCTTTGTCTACTGTGTAGGCAGCGCGTGGTCGCCGCGGCCGGTTGTTCTTCTTGTTTACTATTGTAGAAGCTTTATAGATGGGCTGTGAAGTTTACGATGGTCATTGGTGGATCTCGATGAGCACACACACGACAAGATATAAGCGGCAGCGGCATGCGAAACGCCTTAGCAATGAATGTAATCATTCATTGCCTACAACTGTCTCTGAAAACCTCGTCAAACGTCATTCCAGTTCTTTCCCAAATAAAATTACTGCCACAACGCGCAAGTGTACTTTGAGAGTGGCCGAAGCTGTTTATCGCTCACACTGCGATTTACTGCCCCAACAACCTGTTACTGTTCATCACTTGGACGCCTATGGTCATGGAGCCAGTCGACTATCTTATCCACGCCCAAAATCTTCGCTCCGCTTCGCAAGAGGTCGTAGGCCTTCTTCTCGTAGTCGTGTCCGTGGCCGAAGTTGGTGCAGAGCTCCTCCCCACTGCGCACCATTGGACTGCCTTTGGGACAGTCGAAGGCCTCGCCGAACGCCGGCAACTGCTGCAGTCGACCTGCAAGGGGAGAAGTCAAGAGCTGCACTGGTTCGTGAGTGAAGTCTCGGCAAATGCTTAGGCAATAGGCAGGCATACCACATTGCGTTCCGTTTGCATTCTAGAGAGGCCGATGAGTGCAGGATCCCCTGCATACTCAAGGCACGCAAAACCAGTAACCCAATGAGGAGGCATCCCATTCCTCATTGGACTCACCATTGATTCTGGCGTCTGCCGGTGCGTGCTTGTTTCTGAGGTGCTTCTCTCTGTTCAACATCTGCTGCGGAGTCTCCAGGGGCGTGCAGTCGGCTCTGGAGTATGCCAGAAAGAACCGACGGTCTGCAGCCTTGGTGTCGTAGCCTGCCGACGTTTCTTTGTTGCACAGTTCGAGGCTGTTGCGTGATTGGAGGAAATCTTTGAATGGTTCATCTGCAGATGTACTGTGTACGGACATACAAACTGATTCAGGCTGTGTGAGCCGACCTCCGCTCTCGCTTGTAGGCCTCGTAGGCCAGTTGAAGGCCGGCGACGTCTGCAAAGGCCTCACTGACGAATTGCTCGCCCAGGCACAAGGCCTCGTTGCCGCTGAACCGAGTACAGTATGCGCCTGTCTGTCTGTACAGTTGCGCCAAGGGACTGCAAAGCAAACTACTACCCAGTGTCGTAGCAGAAGTTGGTGTTGAAGTGTCGGAGGAGGCACTGTCTTTCCATCTTCTTTTTGTCAATTGTCCCTTCGCTGGCCGTCTCCCAAGTGAATCGATCGATCAAGTCGAACGCGTGACTGATCTCGTGTCCCAGGACGTTGCCTATCATCGCGTAGACGCCCTCGAGCGAGCCGTCTTCCGGCAGTGGGTGGAGGCTGTAGTGGAACGACACCTCGTCTAGACGGAAATTAATCAGGCCGCGACCCCTCGCTTTGGGGTCTGGGTAAGCCGAGGGGTTCAGCAGAAGACGTCGCTTCTCCACAGAAACGTGTCTGTGAAAGAAGTCGGCAGAAGTGGTCTCCGTCAGCCATGTGAAATAGCTGCAGTCTTCCAAGGACTCCGGAGAAGGAAGGGAAGAGGCATAACGCGCCACTTCCTTATCACTGGCCAACCACAGTGGGTGGCTGTCATAAACCGTCAACCGATTCAGACGATCCAGAGCTTTCTCTATGAAGAGAGGGTCGTCATAGCGCCACTCGCTTCTCAGAAGGCGCCTTCCTGAAACTCGGCAATGCTGGCAGTATCACGTCAGTCAATAGAGCAATACTACGGTCGCATGCCCATCCCCACTCATGGCGTCTTTGATCTCTTGGAAGAGGAGCTCAGTGCGTGACAGGTGCCCCCAAATGGAGTGCTTGGTCCCAAAGGTGGCCAGAAGAGTGAGACGATCTATTGCGGCCAGTCCAAAGTGAATGTACTGGAAGACCTCGAAGCAGCGCGACTCCACGACGTTTTGTGGTGGGCCTTTGGGCTCGCCGACCGTGCCTGAAGTAAAACAATTGAGCAGATGCCTTCGGCATGCTGGTGCACAGCTCCTAAGTACACAGCGCACGCAGTGAAGACAACATTCTCGACCGTTTTCCATCTGTGTCTCGGGCTCTGATGAAGCAGGCATTCCATAGAATTGGACGATGTTGGCGGCGATGAGCAATCTCATTCCCAGGTTGAGACGGCGGCCCCTTTCGCTGTCGCAGCGGCAGTCCTCAGAGAGGAAGTGGGTGTATTGTAGGGCGACGTCGCTCCCCGCCTCTTGAGGATCGGGGAAGAAGGTGGTGCGCCCGCTTTGGCTGCTGCCGCCGTAACTATCGACGCACCAGCCGCTGCCGTAGTGGGAACGAAGAGCTTGCTGGAACGCCGCACCCAGTGAGGTCTCGCAGACCGGCTGTCGCGGCTGAATTTCAAATGTGTCGTCGTGTCTGTTCTGTTCTTGTCTACGTCGAAGAAATGGAAAGTGGCCGAACAGAAGACGGACTCAGGAAGCACAGCAACTCAGAAAAAGCATTCACCTGAGCTTGCGTAGACATGCCTCTGTATTGACCTTCCCAGATCTCACGAATGATTTGCTCTACTTCAACGAATGTTTCATTGGCGAAACGACCAATTTCGCTTTCGCCTTCGTACTGGAGAATGGTGGAAACGACATGCTCGAGGGCTTCCTTTCCAGGAATATGCATCGAAGGGTGAAACAAGTCCAAGTCGGGCAGGATGAAGAGGAGCGCAGAGCGGTCTTGAAGCTCCAAGCCGACTCGAACTACCGTCTCGAGAAGGGGCTCGGTTGGGCAACGACTAAACTCCTCCACAGACGCCGTGGAAGGGAACAGACTTAGTCTTGTGGCAAAGTGGGCCTTCAGCTCTTCACTTAGACGACCATCGTCTTCGATCCTTCCCATGCTGAGACATTTCTTGTAACCTTTGAGGAAGTAAGCCACGAGCGGGTCTCCAACCCTATTCTCGTCTACTTGAACAAGAAAGTCGAAGCGACGCTTAGAATCTTCCCAGGCGTTCTCCAGTGTGTGGAAGCTCAGGTGTTTGGGGCAGGCGTAGGCGTGGAAGTCGACGCAGGGGTCCACCGACTTGTTCACCTCGAGACCATAGAATTCGCCACCATTATTATTGACCGGGCTGGCGGTCGACCCCGGTTGTGACATCGTCGCCGTCAGTCCCAGCAGCAGCAGTGGCAGCAATTCGTGGCAAGGCATGGCGAGAGCGAAGAGAAGAACTAAGAAGCCAGGGTTTGCCCTGGCGGAGAAGGTTTTATGCATAGAAGCACACGTGAAAGACAAGACGGACAACCTGTCGCGCGAGCGGATTATGCTGGTCGGTCCACGTGTCGCAACTGCCACAGCAGATGTCGACTCGCCCACTCACCGACCATGTGCGTACTGTACAGGCAGGCCAACGATGCATTCAATATGTTGACTATTCTAGTTATGACAATTTAGATCTCACAACTCTTACAAATAACCACCTGAGACAGAACGCAAACAGAATAACTGAAGCAACAGAAAGTAATATGTAAGTGATGCCTTCTGCTCGGATTTCCGACAAGTCTGTGGAACGCGTCTGTGGCTGAACAAACTACCGTACAGAACAAACAGACACACAAACGCAAACATCAGCAAAATTGTGGCAGTCTCTTCATGTTGTGATGTTTGCCGCGGCTACCAACCCAACGACCCTCCGACAGAACGTTGCATTTGTCTGAGCTAAGATTGGTACAGTCGAAGTATGGCGCCTCTTCACAATCGCAGCGCCAGGCTGGGATTACGACCTGCTTCAGGACAGTTTCATTTGTCGTAGACTTTGAAACGGAAGTGCGCCTTCAGATTTGAGGTGACTGGCCAGGCTACCTCGCGATGAATCGTCGCATAGTATTCGCACTAGAGTGTTTAGCCCGTAGGTGATACTCCATACTCTACAGCTGAACGCCTATGGAAACAGAGCCACATGTATTGATCTACGGAAAGCAGTCACTGTTCACAACCACACTGCCATTCAGCCACTGCTCCCAACAACCCATAGAAGAATCAGATAGATCTAAAGCAATTTGACACAGTGCTATTTGGGGTTGGAGAGGCGGTGGGGAGCTCTTATCCCATCTATGTCAGTGCCTGCATTTACTCTGAAGCTTATGGAAATTGTCCATACTTATGCAGCCCATGTATGGACCCATCATGCCCAGCCACTGCTCACAACAGCCCATAGGAGAATGAGATAGATCTAAAGCCATTTGATGCTGGGCCCTTGACAGTGCCTGAATTTATGGTTGCATGCCGTATGGCGTATGTTGTATGGCGCCCATGCCTCAGAATACACTGAAATCAACCCACTGACATTTGTGCTTAGCCCATAGGTGTTTTCAGATTTATCTAAAGTCGTTCGACAAACTGCCCCTGCCAGTGCCTGCATTTACTGTCGCAAGTGTTCCCGTGCCTCTGAATACACCTCTGAGTCTCACAGCGACAACTCTGCAGTGAATGGTGACATGACAGTGCGAAATTTCCACAAAAGTGGCCTGCAGACACTCCTTAGTGCTCAGAATGTACTGCCCAGCCGATATTTTTGTGATTTTGTGGAATTTAGACATTGGCCAATGTCCACAATAGGAGATGCAAAACTACAGAGGACGACGGTTCTTTTGATGTATAGATCATCGCGATCCGTCAAGGCTGTCGAGAGTTATCGTGTTAACAGACAAACAAACAAACAGACAGACACACTCTATGCCGCTTAGTATATAGGATTCGTCGCAGCTGAAACGCTCGCTGCTGCACATCTCGTGTACAGCTTGCAGATCAGAACGATGGAATCTCTTTACCGCCACTGCGCCAGAATATACGTCACAGATGGACGTGACAGACAGGAGCTCTGGCAAGAGTCCCGGATGCAGGTGCCCAATCAACTTGCCCATTGTGACGACGCTGTCTGTCGCAGTTGTCACAAACGACGCTCATCTTGGCCAGCGACTGGTGGGTGACGTCACTTCAGGTGACTGACGATGAGGTCCCGCTGCTTGGGAGCCCTGCAGAGGTCGCAGACCAGCACTGACTTGTTGGCTTTGTCTTGTAGTTGACTGCCAGTTCCGTCGTTAGACCGTAATGGCTGCAGAGGTGCTCCGTCAGCCGTCTGACGCTGACGCGGTGCGACAGGCAGTCGTCGCACGCTGTCGTTCCATAGTACTGGGCGTGCACTGCACCGTCGCTTTGTCCACATGCTTGGAGGCGAAGCGAAGTGAAGGGCTTTTTCGCGAGGCTCCGCATATGTACGTCGCATTTCCTCAGGGCGTTTGACCGATCGCAAAGGTGCACCAGTAGGGCGTGGCGGGACAACGAACCTTCTGTTCTCATTGGTAGGTGGCAATCGTCGCAGAGACAGACCACTTCGAGTCGCTCTGGGAGTCCAGTGGTGTCGTTGTGTCCCACGTTCGGCTTGGCAACTTCGCTCGTCAATTGACGGAGACTGTGTGAATTGATCGATTTGAAATCTAGGTGGTTGCATGACTTATTACTATAGGGTAAGTTAGCATAGTGTAGATACTGCCGCCAAGTGAGAGTCTTGTCTTATTGAGCACGCAAAAGTAAGTATAGGAGCTGCAAAACCAAACTCCAGATTTAGTAGAGCGAGCAGCTGTCACGAGCGAACAAAGTTGCCAAGCCCACCGTGAGACACCTTGTATGTACAGGGTGTTTCTTCTAAAGTGACTGGTTGCCACGCTTCATAGCTCTGGCCTCACACAGCCGAGAGCTGCGAAACTCGCACGTGTTGTAGATCTATAATGTCCGTGCTTTATGTCAAAATATCGCTTCCGTACGTCTTCGGTAGCGGAAGTTACAGGGTGTCGCGCAAGGTGTACTTATTGTGCCTACTTGCGCACATTTGCCACTCCGTGACTTCGTTTGCGGCAGAGCAATTGCAGCGCGGCTCATGCCGTTTGATTGGCAACATAATGAGCTTTAATATGGTCTTTGAACCGACTCTCTAACGTTTAAGACGCTCGAGTTACGGCGGAGCACAGTTGGTGCAAAACTGCCGGTGCGCGCAAGAATTCACTCCTGCGGCACTCCACGAGGAGGCCTGCCTTGAAATACAGAAATGCCGGCCATCTTTTCTCCACCGTAACTCGAGCGTCTCAAACGTTAGAGAGTCGATTCAAAGACCATGCTAAAGCTCATTACGTTGTCAATCAAACGGCATGAGCTGCACTGCAATTGCTCTGCCGCAACCGAAGTCACGGAGCGGTAAATGTGCGGAAGTAGGCATAATAGGTAAGTACACCTTGCGCGACGCTCTGTAACTTCCGCTACTGAAGACGTGCGGCAGCGACATGACATATCAAATCAAACATAAAGCATGGATGATCAAACATAAAGCATGGATGATCAAACGTAAAGCATGGACATTATAGGTCTACAACGTGACCACGTCAGGCAGGCGTTCGGACAACGCCAGTCGATCAGCGAGTTCTGGCGCACCTATCGCCTCCTGTCGAACTCGCGGGGCAGCAGCGCGCCCATCCACCTGAAGCCCGCCACCAACAGTGGCTCGCCCACCACTGAGCCAGTCGCCGACCAACTGGCCGCCCAGTTCCAGAGTGTCTGGAACACCGCCACTGCTGCAGCGCCCTGCCTGGTGTCTGGGAAAGCGCCGAACCTACATTAGCCACGCCTGCCATGGTTGAGGAAGCGCTTCTCAAGCTGCGCCCTCAGAAGTCGACTGGCCCCGTTGGCATCCCTGCCATCTTCCTCAAGATGACGACAGACTCTGGGACACAACAACAGGGCAGCCTCAGGGAAGGAGTGGTCCCGTCGGGCTGGAAGGACGCCATAGTCAGTCCCATCCCCAAGGTCACCAACCCCTCCACGCCTGGGGATTTCCGGCCGATCTCCTCCTGGCGATCGTGTCGAAGACAATGGAGGGCCTGCTGCTCAAGCACCTCCTCCCCTACGTGGAGCCTCAGCTGCCAGACTTCCAGTTTGGCTTCCGCAGGGGCTGGGGGACAGTGGACTGCCTGGCCATGGCTGTCCACGACCTGGGCATCCTAGTCGACGAGCACAAGAAGGTCGCCTCATCATCATCATCTATCTGTCCGTCCATCTATTCCGACCGCTATCTGCCAGTGCAGGCCCATGTCATACTTGTCGCGGGACGATTGGCCGATGACGTCGCACACGTTGGCGCCTGCGTTTGCAGGTGGTCGGATTCGAATCTGGAAGTAATTACTGCAGTTCAGCTTGAAAGAATGAAGCACCGTATGTACCCCTCTGCTTGCAGAGGCTAACGCCGTTTATGGTGTGCGGCTGATCCACAATAGACTTTTGATGATGATGATGATGACCGGCGCAGGGTAAAATGGAGCGCAGCGAACCACATGAGTGAGGCAGGCGACACGCTACGATTCTGCTTCGTGATGCCATCCCATGGGGTGCCTGTCTAGCTGCAGGTGGCATGCGAGAGCCAGCGATCTCAGCGAGCTGGCGTTTCATTGTGGGTGATCTAGAAATTTCTATTGTTATCCGCATCTATCTGTTGTGTCTATGGATTTCAATCAAAACACACCCTACGGTGCAGGCGTCGCAGAGAGGGCACTTGCAAGGCCGCTCTCCATCGTGCAGACGCGCACCGTACATTGGTGGAGCCTTTCATAACACTGCGCGACTTGGTGGACTTGACACGAGCGGGACACAGTTTCGCGTTCTTTCAACAACACGGTTGCCGTACTTTCACTAAATTTACCTTTAAAGCTGTGCAGCAATTGCTATGCACATTCCGTGCAGCACGTGTTACCTAGCAGAATTCGAAAGCCTATAAATGCGTAGCGTTGCTCGTTCCAAGCGGCAGCGCAGCTCTGTTCGCTTCTCAAGAATCGGATTCAATACTGTCGCCTTGCCGCTGTTGATCCTTCGACCAAACAAAGCCTTATCCATGGCACTTCCAACATGCGCTGCCTTAGTCCTGCTGGCTGCAGTTAGCGCACAGTCAAAACTGTCTTTTGATCAGTCGATCAAGTGAGTGGACGTGAATACTTTCTAAGGAAGTACATATATTGTATGTACTGACAATAAAGTCCTGTGGCGTAGGCCCACTTCTACTGCATGCTAGCGGGGCTTTGAGAAACGTGCTTATTGACTTTCAAGTGGCGTTTGACATCCCCAAAGCCGACAGTTGCGTCGGTATCGTGCTACTCAAACGCCAATTTTCCCGCCATTTAGAGAAGAGAATTACACAGACCTCCTTGAATGCAGTAAGGACATTTGCTTCTGTGAATGCGTGAACACGACCGATTACGCGCCCCGTATCGGTTACGACGGCACCGGAGACTACTTTACCGACGACATGGAATTGACGTCTCTGGCACCACTGGCCGAACGCATTCGAGCATGGTGCAAAGGGCGATGCGAAAAGAGAGATGCCGGTACGGTACTGAAGATAGCTTACCATCCTTATCGGCCTCAAAATCATGAGTGTTGTTAACTGCCGACACCTCGTTTCCGATGTACTTGGTACTTGTTTGGTATGTTAACATGCCAGACACAACTATCGTTAGGTACTTTGTTTCGCCCGGCCTCAGCCGGGCGAACCCTTACGAGAGCTTTTCGTGCGTGCGTTCGTCCGTTCGTTCGTTCGTAACGCTCTCAGATCTCGGCGTTGGAAAGTCGTAGGAAGGAGATCTTGGGCTTTATGGATAGGTCTCGACTCACTGATCATTCAGCTAAGAGGTTTCAAAATTCAAAAGTTTGAAATTCGCGAGTTACAGTAACCCGAAGGTCAAAACGGAAAACGGCTATTACTCGCTCATATTACGTCGTAGAGCGGTGTGCTATAGGTCAACTAAAAGGTCTCGACGTGCGCTTTCGCTTGGCATAAAAAAGTTTCTTAATTACGCAAACACGCAACACGAAAAGCGACATTCTCGCGTCTTTAACGCAGAAATCGCTCTAACTCGCTCAGCGTGCGTCGTAGGGAGATGATCTTGGGTTGGTTGGATAGCTCTCGACTCACTGATCATTTGTTCTTCTATTGGTCGAAACTCAAAAGTTTGAATTTCGGGAGCTACAGTAACCCAAAGGTTTAAAACGCGAAACTTATCTAACTCGCTCGTGTTTCGTCATAGAGAGACGATCTTGAGTTCGCTGAATAGGTTTCGGCACACTGATAATTCCGTTAAGAGAAGTCGAAATTCAAAAGTTTGAATTGCGCGCGCTACAGTAACCTGAAAGCCCAAAACGCAAAACGACTCTAACACGCTCGTCTTACGTCGTAGAGCGGCGTGCGATAGGTCAACTAAAAGGTCTCGACGTGCTCTTTCAATTGACGTAAAAAATTGTTAATTGCGCAAACACGCACCACGAAAGGCGACATTCTCGCGTTTTTAGCATTGAAATCGCTCTAACTCGCTCAGCGTGCGTCGTAAGGAGACGATCTTGAGTTGCTGGATAGCTCTTGGCTCACTGATCACTTCTTCTTCTATTGGTCGAAGCTCAAAAGTTTGAATATCGCGAGCTACAGTAACCCAAAAGTTCAAAACGCAAAACTTCTCTAACTCGCTCGTCTTCCGTCGTAGAGAGACGATGTTGAGTTTTTTTATAGGTTTCGTCACACTAATCATTCCGTTAATAGAAGTCGAGATTCGAAAGTTTGAATTTAGCGAGCTACAGTAACTCAAAGGTTCAAACAGCAAATCGGCCCTAACTCGCTCGTCTTACGTTGTAGAGCGGCATTCCTTCGACCGTTTGAAAGCTTACGTTGAGGCAGTTGTTGAACGATCATTCCTAAAGAAATACTTTTGTTTTTTTAAACTCTTGTCTTACGAACAACTTTGTCTGCTAAAAAAATTAATCCCGGGCGATCCCAATGTTGCCCTGCAACAACCGCTCAGAAATGCGTGTGTCTTGCTCAAAAAAATAATCCCGGGCGATCCCAATGTTGCCCTGCAAGAACCCCTCAGAAAGGAGCGTGTCAAAAGTAGCGCATGAATAGTGGACTCCGGGCGGGCGCGCGTCATATCGGAAAGGCTTCGAAATACTTTACAAAAGTATCCACTCTTTTACTCTTCCACTTTAAAATACTCACAAACCACTCTGTATTGATAAAACAACTCAACTTTTTTAAAACAGCTTGTTTGTGATACTGTGATTCGTGTCACGTATACTATTAGGTATGTGCTAGGCGGACAAATTTGATCGCCGCGAGAGAAACCTTTGCAAAGGTTGGGTTGTGCAATGGAGCTGAGCATGTCTGGCAAATGCATTTGCTGGTCAGAAAACGCACTTCTTTCGTCAGCAAAGCTCTCTTGCGATCGTTGTCGGCTGTAGAAATTTATTCAGTTCAGATTCAAGTCCTGCTCGTTGGCCTGACCCAGAAATCGGTAAGAAGCTCTGCGAAAAGCAGATTCACACTGAAGGCCGATCGATGGACGAAGCAGATTGCTGCATCGCCTTCCGAGAGCTCGTTGACATTTAATGGGGAGCAGACAAAGTAGCAGAAACTTCACAGTGTTTCAAGATACATACTGGAAAGCTTTACACGCGCTGTGCAACGGTGATTTATACTGCGCGAAAGAATAGCGCAGTCTCTTTGCACATCGTCTCCAGCAAAGTTGATGGCTTCACTGCCTGCAGATCGAGTGGCTGAAACAGTGACGCGTTACAGAGCCTCGCCAAAGAGCCTTCTTTCCGGCTGCTCTCAGCTGGGAATGGCAGTCGTCGCAGAGTTTTTCTTGAAGGGCCGGTCGCTCAAGGCCCCTCTCTCGTTCAAGATGAGTCACAAGGTGCGTCTGCCTGGAAAAGGACAGTCTGCAGTTGTCGCAGGCGAAGGAGCGGTCGGGCGCTCCAAGATGGTGTCGTCTGGCCAAGTGGAAGGCCAATAGGGATCGGTTCGTCGTCGCATGCCGACAGTTGCCTTTGCACTCGTCGCAGCGGAACCAGGCGATGCTGGTCATTTGCAAGTGCTGTGAGCCATGAACCACTTTCATATGTAGGGTCATGGATTGCTTGCTGTGCAGTTCCGACGAGCAGGAGTCGCAAGCGGCCACAAACTGACTCTTCACAACACTCCAAGGAACATTTGCAGATTGCTGGCAGTTGATGTGAGTCTTCAGACAGCTTCTCATGACAACGCTGCAGCAGACGTCACAGACGCAGTACAGCTGGTCATCGACCAGCAGATGGTGTTTGATACGCAGATGGACGAGAAGACCGGTTCGCCAGCGGAGGAGCTCACTGCAGATGTCGCAAAGGCACATCGATCTCCCCCTCCCGTATGAATGGAAGGCGCCCAACTTCTGTCCAGGCCACCAGCGACGATGCTGGTCGTGTGGCCAAAGCCAACCAGCCGAATGTGAGAGGATCGCAGACGCTCCCAACAAATTCCAATGGTCTGCGGCAAAATGGGCCGTCAAGGCCCCGCGTGATGTCAACCACGTCGCACAGACGTCGCACTGGGCCCGCTCCTCCACTGCAGAGTGCATGGCTCGCAGATGGATCGCCAGAACAGTGAGTCGAACGCATTGCGTTCCGCAGATGTCGCAGATGGATTCATGATTCCGACCGCCAATGGGGTAGTGGGACTTTGTCCAGTGGTTAATGAGACATGACCTTCTGGAGGTTGAGTAGCTGCAGCAGGCGTCACACTGAAAGATGTGGTCGACCTCCAAGCCGTGAATGTTCTGCCAGTGGGCCCTCATCTTAGCTTGAAATCCAGCTGTCGTCTTCTCGCACTCATCGCAGACGCAGAGGCCAGAGCGGAGCGGATGTACATAGCGCCGACAGAGCCGCAGCCATTTCGCCCTTCGTTCGATTCGGTTGTGGAAAGGGCCAATCACCCACCAATTGACGTGACGTCTCAGCAACCGCAGTGTTGTTACCGTGGCTTGGGGTTTCAAGTTGCACGGCATGACCCCCCCCCCCCCCCCCCCCTGCTCTGATTATGAGAATCTGTTAATGCGTCGACAAAACGGTGCAGCGATGTGTTTTCTCCAACCCAAAGCGCCATGTATCTGATCTCCCTTGACCCCGCTGCTCAGTGCGCGCAAGGGGGCGCGTTAGGTTCGACAATCGAATCATCAGAAGTGTTTTACTCGCGATTCCATATCTGAGCGTAGGGTGAAACGTTACAGGTTGCGAGTACAGCGTACTTATCATGCACGCTTTTGTGCACAATGCACACAAACAGTGTACGCGCACATGCGCTCAGCGAACAGCGGATCAGATCAAGAAGGCTTCAAACTATGTTACACTCTGGGCTGACTACAGACTGAGAAACGCCGCCGCTTCACCTGGTGGACGGTCCTTTCGTGATGGCGCCGATTGGCGCTTCCGCTGAACGCTCTGCCGCAGTGGCGGCAGATGTAGGGCTTGTCACCGCTGTGAGTCCTTTTGTGATTGGTCAGCTGACTACCGGTGAAGAACAGTCTTCCACAGAGGTGGCACATGAAGCGACGCTCCCCTTCGTGAACCGATCGTTGGTGGACGCGAAGCGATTGGGCTCCTCTGAACTTGCTTTTGCACAGCTGACAGGCAAACAGCTTTCCCTCTGTGTGGATGATCAAGTGACGACTCAGGTTCGATCGGTCAGAGGGCGTCCGACAGACGTCACACTGAAAACGACCCGGTTCCCTGTGGACGTCGTTTGTGTGCCTCGTCAAGTTGTCCTTCGTCGAATAGGCGCAGCCGCAGTCCGAGCAGACGAACGGACGACGACTGTGGTCGTGGAGGCGCCTGCTATGGCATGCCAGGTGGTGAGCAGTCGCAAAGGATTGACCACATCCGTGAATGGGACAGAGGTGAGCGGCGCTACCACCACCTACAATAGTCAATTGCAGCGGGAGCAAGTTGGCCGTCGTGTCCAATGCAACGCCAATTTGGGGCCGATGTCAAGTGAATCACCAACCAATGGAGGAGGGCGTTGTTGTCTTTTGGACCACTTCCAATGGACTCCCATAGCCCTGAACAGCTTTCCACGAGCCCTTCCGATTCTGCAAAGAGATTTCCGGCAGCTCTGGAGAAGTGTGTTGAAGTCAGCGAAGACAGTTGCAGACCGCTTCCACAGTCCACACCATTGGTTTGAACTACTGCATTAGTGTAGTAGAAGAAGGGAAGCCAGCTCACCGCCTGCGCCAAGTTTGAATTCTACGACGTCATAACGGGGTTGACTTGCTGTCAGCACATTCTCTTCCTTCACACAGCGACCACTGCCCATTGGCCGTTTTACAGCCACGCCTGCAATGAACGACTCGTATGAAGTGCAGCGGCGCCTACATACTGTAGTTGTCAGCTTCATACTGCATGCGCGTCCTTCTGCCTAACTCAAAAGCTGTGATTTCAATCTCTCAAAAGTTCACTGTGCCAGAAGCTCACCAAGAGCTTTGAGTATTCGCCAGTTATGCAGTCTCGTTTCCTCCTCCTTGAACAGACGCTGCTGCACCACGAGCCTCGCATTCTTCGTCATCCTCGCCAGGTGGCACGAGTTTCAACGACAGCAATCTCTAGAGGGAATGTCGCAACGACTCATCTCATCGGAGGAAGGTCTTTGGCACCCTATCCAGCCTACTTAACTGTGCAGCGTGCTGCGTGGCTCCGCGCGATAAAGAATAAGCGCTTTGAACAGCCCTTGCTTTTGGGCCTGTCTTTTTCGCTGCCGTGCGGCATCTCGTTCACGGTGTCCGCAACGGCTTTTGGCTTTTTGACCAGACAAATCGGCGATAAAACGGGAGCTCAACCCGTGATGGCCAAGAGATGGCAACAATTTTTCGACGGCCCAGGACATATGTTCATCACCTGGAACTCGGCAAAATTGAAGGCTGCATTGCAGGCCTTGTACGGTTTCAGGTGGGACAGGAACAACCTACTCGACATCAGAGGAATCTACCTCACGGCGCACAAGGAGGGCCATCCCCACGCCTACGACCTGTTGCGCCTTTGTGGCAACAGTGGCCACTACAACGACATGATCAGGGTGGCGGACGCCCCCATAAGCTACATCTACTTCTACGAGGCCCGCGACCATCGACCGGCGCAAGGGCAGTGGACCAGCCTATGGGAGAAGTTGGGCGTGAGATACGCCCAGTGGTCGATGACCACCCTGGTGTTGTATTTCGTGCTCATTCAGATGTACGAACCGGACTTGAACAAGATCCCCATCTTTTGGCGGAGATTCTGGAAATATACCATGTTCTACCTTCAGATTCCTCCCCCAGTCATGCTCAGGAACTGCTACTTCGTCAACAACTTCCCCGTGCACGAAGTCATCACGGCGGAGTGTTTCGACGAGGACGCCAAGGCGCTGGCCACCGTCTTGACGGACCAGCCGGCCAACCTGAGGATGTCGGTCTTCAAGGCCATTGGGGAGCAGGCCTTCATGGACATGGAGGGCAACCTGAATCTGAAACACTCACAGTTTTGGCAAGAAAAGGGCATCTGCTTTTCGGCAGCAGTCATTCTTGCTATGGCGAATCGAGCGAGACTGCAAATGCGCAAGCAGATTGCCGTCAATTTTCACGCTCGCAGAGGCCTGGGTAATTCCAGCGCCCCCTCGTATGACAGACTCAACTATCACAGCAAGGAGATGATGACGATGGCGTATCGGTCGGGCCAAGACGTCCCCATGATGGAGGCGCTCGCCCGCAATCGCTACTTCATCTCCGCCATCCAATACGCGGAGTACAATCGAATCTGCGTAGACGTGCTAAAAGTAGTGGGCGACTTTCAGCGCTCCACCAGATACAGGGAGCCAGGGTGGCAACCCTTCGACCCGCTCATCACCTTCTTCACCTACTGGGACGACGACAAGAACGAGCTGGTGCAGTGGACGCCGAAAGCTCCGCAACGTTTGTTGCCGGAGAAAGCCCAGTACCACTTCCACAAGAAGTATTGGAACACCGATCCGACGCTGAAGTCGACGGACCAGCCGCGCTTCGTCTTCTCGACGAACTCGGACGTCTGCGACTTCGACGCCGGCAGGATAAGTCCGGCTGAGATGGAAGTCAAAGCCGAATTCATCAAAAAGAAACTTTTCAGCGAAGAGCGCATGGCGCTCATATATGAGGTTTTAGCTCGAGAGGTGGAAGTCACCCGATTTCCGATCCCGCCGCCATCTCTGCTGACACCCCTGGAGGAACGCCAGGCGGTCGACCAGATCCGGCAGAGAAATCGCCACAAGCGAGACGAAGCCCACAAGGAAAGCGGGGCCGATATCGACATGGACCTCTGCTACAAGAGGATCACCTGGCCTATGGGAGGCCAAGCCGCGTTCCCAACGCTGGCGCAGCAGAGGGCGTACGTCGAAATGCACGACCTCGTGCGCAACCACATGATTCGTCTCGATCGCGGTGCACAGGCCACCGCCGATACTGTGCTATTGGCGCTCACCTATTACAACTTCCCCTTCCTCTGGCGGCGCGGGCCCGGCTGCGGGGGGGGGTTGCCCCCTAGTTTGGAGGGTGGTCTAGCGCCGCGTCGCGCTGACCGCTGCGCGTGAGGACTCCTTGGCGCGTGCAGGAGCCTCGAGTTCGAGCAGATGGCAGCGGAAACCCATCGGCCGTTTCGGTGGAAAACGGTGGAACCCAGTTTCAAATCGCTTAAATTCAACATCGCGATCAGGGACAGAGGTGGAACCCACCCCCTACGAGACCAGAAGACCGGTTATACCGGCTCCCAGGTCCCTGGCGAGATCAGGAACATCTTCACACCTCCAGCGGAACTGGCGAGAAGAGCCAGCGCCCAGCAGGCGACAGTACCAGGCGGGCACCGGCAGAGGACTGGAAAGGGACAACCAACCGCGCCAGTCCCCAATGCACCGACAGGAAGTCGGCAGGGGCACGGTCGGTAAAGAGGTACCTATGAAAGACAAACGCCTTTTCAGTATCCGCCGAACCGCAGGCAGCAGCAGCTGGCCTCAGGAACGCCGAAACAAGTGACCGAAAAGCGACGAAGGGATGCGCGGCAGCAGCAGACGACGACCACGGACGTGTCGGATATTCCACTTCCGCCGACACCGGCAGCGGTGCTCG
>JASAMZ010006332.1:0-33305 GCA_030248115.1 Linhomoeus sp. GSCO2_2 | reverse complement strand
ACGTATGTATTCGCGGTGCCGCTGACAGCAAATGGGTAGGTAGGTATGCTTTCTTTAGTTGTTAGCCAAAGCGTGTATTCGTGTGCTGGCAATGTCTTAGTAAGTTTAGAATTCTAGTGTGTGTAGCTGTCACAATACGAAAAGAAGCACAATACACAGCAATCTACATACGTACCTCGCACATCGCACTTCGCATGCCGGTTAGGATAAAGGCAACAATCGTTACCGCCAAATTCGCTCAAAATTCGATTCGAGGTGTAACTCTCAAACTCAGTGCAGCTGACCACCTACTCAGTCACTTTGTCACGCAAGGTTGCTTGTGTCCACAGAACCTGTCACGTTCAGCAATATTCCCCCAGCGTCGTCAACACGAGCTATTTTCAAATTGGCGGGTGGTTTTACACATGTGACACCGCTACGCTCAGCCAACCTCGCGCCGACGGTGTGTTTGTCGCAGCGCTACAGTTACGTCACAGGCAGTCTGGCAGACACTAAAACCGCATGACTTCAGCCACTGAAAGCAAGAAGATCCTGGGAGAAGGGGAGGGCTGGGTGCCTCAGCCGGGAGTAGAGGCTCTCAAGGAACAAGATGAGATCTGGGTGCTACAGGAGACGGCGTTTGAAGAGGAGTACGAAGAGTGGGTGCCCTCTATGCACTTCGCCGTCCAGACGCCTGAACACCTGAAGCTGCTGAAGATCTGGGAGAAGGTAACTATATGGTGAATTCTACCTTCGGTTGATTAGTCTCGTGGGGGGGGGGCTTCTTTCTTCTACCACACCCCCTCTCCCCAAGCCTCTCCATTTGGCATTTACATTTAGTTCCAAATTCGACCACTCTTGTTTGAAGGGCGTCGAGGGCGAGCAAGAAATGGTCCATGCGAGAGACGAGCGTCACGAATTCACATTGACCGCCACCGACGACAAAGGGAAGGAAGTCGCCACATTTTACCGACCACAGAAGGTCTGCAGGTTGCTTGCAGTTCACGTTTGCAACAGATAGCTAAGCTATTAGTTGCGTTTTCGGACTGCGGATACAAACTTTGCAGTACCGTACTACGGTATCTGTTGCTTTTTCGTAGTGTGGTCGGTGGTACTACGTGTCTTTTGCATTCGCCGACACTGAGCGTGGTATTCTTGAGCTTTCTACTACGGAATTTGTTGCATCATTGGACTAACATCAGCTAACCATGCTTCAGGGCAAGTCCCACTGGTTCAGTCATCTCCTGAAGGAGCACACTGAAAACCACTGGCACCTAGACGTCAACTATCCGCCGGGTATACCTTTTGAGGCTGTGTAATCACACTGCAGCAAGGTATGATCTTCATCTTAGGCAAGCCGGTGGGCTTTGTCGAGCAGACGGGATGCGGCCTGCACAAAACGTTCGTCTTGAAGGACAACGAAGGCAACGCCAAGCTCTTCGTCAGAGGCGCGTTGAGCTGTTTCATGGAAGTCACGTTTGTAGATTGCAGGACCGTCTAGTAGATTCTAGGACCCCTGAAGGAGACCCGCCTGTGGACGGAAGACATTGATTTCGTGTTGTGCAGCGACGCAGAGCACAAGCACCACGTGGGAAAGATCACACGCAAGTACGAGTCTTGGGAGAAGGTAGGTTTTGGAGTTTCACTGCGTGCTGATGGTGTGACATGGGTGGCCAGCATACCTGTAACGCGCCCCCTCGGGGAGGGGGGGGGGATAATCCGGATTTTAGGGGTGGGGGGGGGGGGGGGGTTTTCCAGAACCGAGGAGGGGGGTCAAAATGACCTAAAAATTTTGCAAAAAAAGTAAAGAAATTTTGCAAAAATAGGGTAAAAAGTGCCAAAAATCGCTTAATTTTGATGGAAAACAGCCTAAATATAGCGCCGCAGGCGAAAATTTGGCCATATTTACGCGCCGCAGGCGAAAATTTTCGCAATTTTTGGGAGGGGGTCTTTCAGGCTGGGTATGGGGGGGGGGGGGGGCAGCGTTACAGGTATGGTGGTCAGTGTGCCGCTGCGAGTGATCTGTTCTAGTCTGCGTGAGAAGTGCTTAGTCGTACCGTCAATGTTTGTTGAGTGCGTGAGCAGCTCGAGTCAGTCTGTGTGAGAACGCAACGCGCTTCCGATTAAACCTGTGGTCGCGTGGTCAATTCGTTTTGCGCTGCGGCAGCGTGGCAACGCGGGTTCAACACAGAATGGACGACTTCATTCTGCAGGACCTCCTGCACGCCCAGACGTTCCAACTGATGGTGCCAGAA
Source organism: Linhomoeus sp. GSCO2_2 (assembly GCA_030248115.1). Classification (NCBI taxonomy): domain Eukaryota; kingdom Metazoa; phylum Nematoda; class Chromadorea; order Monhysterida; family Linhomoeidae; genus Linhomoeus; species Linhomoeus sp. GSCO2_2. The sequence continues at coordinate 31,071 of JASAMZ010006332.1, read as the reverse complement.
GCTGCCAGCCTTGAGGACCGCCTTCTGGTCGTCGGTGCCACTCTACTGATCGAGTTCGCCTGCTATTTGGGAAGGGACGAGCACACTTGGGACTACGGGATACCGTAATCTGTCTCATAGAGCTAGATTTAGTTTGTCACTTGTGTCCGTGTGGCACTGGTCTAGCTTCATCGTGGAGTGCCTCTGCTTTTGTACAATATAACAACGTGTAGATTCTTTCTGCCGCTCCTCAACTCTAACTAATCAATGCCGTACACCGACGTTGTCTTACGAAGTATGCAACTTAGTGGTTGTGAGTAGGCTTATTTAGACAATGACCTTATATCAGATGGGGGACAATTATTTGCAGCTTTTAATTTGTAACTACAGCTTTTCATTTAGAAGAATGCGCTTTTAACTGCCACCGCTTTTCATTCTGAACAAAGCGCTTTTCATTTAGAACATTGCGCTTTTCGTTTGGAACAATGCGCTTTTAAGAACGCATATATAGGAGCAGCTTTTCATTCTGAACAAAGCGCTTTTCATTTGGAACAATGCGCTTTTCGTTTGGAACAATGCGCTTTTCATTTTGAACAATGCTCTTTTAATTCTGCTGCTGTGAGACAAAGGGCAAAAATCAAGAAAAATGCCCGAATGAGCATTTACAATTCCTTTAAATTACATTCTTTTTTAAATTACATTTTAAATTCAGTTATATTTCTTTCGGGCACAGAATATTCCTTTCAAAGCAGGCTTTGCTTAGGCTCGCCCTGCGCCCACAGTGCACAAGAGTCAGTCGGCGTCGCAGTCTGGCGGGTCGAAGCTTAGGCTTAACGCGACCGGTGACCGACTTCAGGGCGCGCGGAGCGCGCCCTGAAGTTGGTGGTCGCGCTAAGCCTCAGCTGAGACCCGCCAGGCGCGACGCCGGCCGAGTTTTGGTGCAAACGGTAGGTGGAGTGCTCACTCCCCCATATACTTAGCCTCCTGCTTAGGCCGGCTGTGCCCCTTCCCTGCTAGCGCTCGCAACAACTTGCACTTTGAAGCCTGTTAGCCTATGGCCACGCCGACAAACTTTTCCTAGCAAATTGGTGTGGTTCGCGTCGACGTCACGTTGCGACAATGCCGTGTGCGACGTAACAGGACGTTAAAAGCGGTTTGTTCAAATTAAAAGCGGTTTGTTCAATTTAAAAGCGGTTTGTTCAATTTTAAAAGCGGCTTGTTCAATTAAAAAACCGGTTTGTGCAATTTTCGGTCCAGCTGCTGTCAAAAGCGGCATGTTCAAGTTAAAAGCGCATTGTTCATTTTTAAAAGCGCATTGTTTATTTTCAAAAGCGCGTTGTCATTTTTCCGGAGGCTATAAAGAAAAGCGATATGTTCATTTTTAAAAGCGCAATGTATATTTTCTAAGCGCTCAATTAAATTAAAAGCGCCCTAAAATACCAGCCTATCAGATGCCAGTCGCAGCCTACAATGAGTTCGCGTGTTTTCGTCACGCGCCAAAACTTTGATTGTATCGGAGAAGAATGTGGCTGTTTGACGGGCAACAACAATGCGGCGATTCGCCTCTGGTCTGAGTACTACACTACACTACACACGGGTCGTCTCGCCCCATTTTCAACTGCGCGCGCCCCCCTGCTGACAACCACAGTTTGGCAGGCGGCGCGTTGTAAGGCACGCGAGTCGCGAGGAGACGCGTAAACAACAACTCTGCATCCGAGTATTTGCCTGTCAACCCAAGTGTCATGGCCTCATCTTCAATCAGTCCACACAGCAAGAGAAAGAAGATTTTGGGGGAGGGAGCGGGCTGGGTAGAGCATCCAGGGGTGGAAGCTCTAAAGGACCAGGATGAGATCTGGGTACTCCAGGAGGCCGTCTTCAAGGAGAAGATCAATCAGTGGGCGCTGCTCGTCCATTTCACAGTTCAGACACCGGACCAGCACAAGATCCTGAGGATCTGGGAGAAGGTACCGTTTGCCTAGTGGGTCGCACAGAAGCCGATTTCTAGCCTCTCACTAGCTAACAGTCTTCTTGTTTGAATGAGGCAAGTGCATGCCTCGAAAGGCCAAAGCTCAAAGTTTGTTGTGGTTGAACCCCACACCCCAAATGGCGTTACTCATTTTCTGGGAGCTGAGGGGTAGGCAGTACACAAAGTCAAAGAAGCGGCGCACAAACACGGGACGACAAGACAAGACAATCCCACGCAGGGCAACCTTTGTCCCAGGTTACGTCGCCTTAGTCGCAGTGTTGCGAGAAACAGGGCATGGGAAAGAAATTTACCATGCTTTGTCCTCTCTGAGCCAACAGCAGCCAACCAATAGAATTCATCTGTTGTGTCAATCTTGTTAGGCTCACATTCTCAGGACGTGGGGGGCGAAATGGCCCACGCCAAGGACGAGCAGCGCGAATTCACCATGACGGCCACCGACGACAAGGGGAAGGAGGTCGCCACGTTCCACCGACCAAAGAAGGTCTCTAGACGTTCACGGCAGCCCGTGTTTGCAACACTGCTAGGTATTGCGGGTTACGAACACTTGGAAGACTTCTTGACGTTGCGTGCAGCCCATGTTTGCAAACTTTGTGTTGTATTTGCGGGTTGCGAAGGCTTGGGAAAGTTTCTGGACGTTGCTTGCAGCCCGTGTTTGCAACATTGTTGTTTTGATCGACCACGAACAGTCGGAGTCTCTTTCAGGGCAAGTCTCACTGGTTCAGCCACTTCCTGAAGGAACACACCGACGACCACTGGCACCTGGACGTCAATTATCCACCTGGTGGGTAGCATTTCTTCAATCTAACAGGATACTGTAACGTCATACTGTAACGCTACTGTGCAATGATAGGCAACGCGGTAGGCTTTGTCGAGCAGACTAGCGGTGGCCTGCACAAGACGTTTGTCTTGAAGGACAGCAAAGGGAACGTCAAGCTCTTCGTCAAAGGTTATCACTTCTTTCGCGCTTTTTTGTAGAATGCAGGATCGATATAACGTATTGCAGGACCATTGAAAGAGGCCCGCCTGTGGACGGAGGACATTGATTTCGAGCTGTACAGCGATGCTCAACACAAACACCACGTCGGAAAGATCACGCGCAAATACGAGTCTTGGGAAAAGGTGCACCAAATTTTGCTCTGCGTGAACACAAACCTGCGTGGTGATTCTGGGATCAGTGAGTGGCCGCCACGCGCTCGCCACGCGCATCAGCACGCGTGGCCACGGCAGATGCGCGGTCGCGTGGTCAACCGTACGCCGAATTTTTTTAATCGCGCCCCAATGCAGGACCTCCTGCACGCGCAGACCTTTCGTCTGCTGGTGCCCAAAGATGCCAGTCTCGAGGACCGACTTCTGGTCATCGGCGCCAGTCTTCTGATCGAGTTCGTTTGCTACCTAGGCAGCGGCCCCAATTGGCACTACTACCACCACTACCCTGGCTCTTTCCCTGGAGCCTATCCTGGTGCCTGGTACTACCACTAGCCCATTTTCACAGTGCTCTGTCGCTAGGCAACCTTGGAAGGTCTGGACGCGCAGTGTGCATTATTTGAACAATTGATACGCCCAGCGAAAAGTTGACAACTACAAAGTGAACTTTTGCCAAAAAATTTTCGAACTCCCATCCTGCAGTATCCCCACACGCGTCAAATTTTCCCCGTCTATTTTAGAACACCCGTTTCGAGGAGCAACGGGGGGTGCTGCCCTCGCGCAGCGCCAGCGCCCACGGGCCCCGGGGTGCCAAGTCGTCGGCCAATCAGCAGCAGACCCATGGGGTTACCCGTGGGGTAGCGCCCCCGCAGAAGCGCAGCCAACCCAAAGGCCCTACAGTACCCGACGACGACTTCTTCCAGTCGCTGCTGGACAAGATGCAGCGCGGCAGGTTTTGGACTTTTTTCCGGGATTTTTGGAATTTTTATTTTGTGGCATTTCGATGTGGAGTGGGAATAAATACTGTGGTAGAAGTGGGAACGCGAGCTGCCTTGTGTCACACTTCAGAGCATCTTTGCGCCCTTTTTGAACTCGATTTGCAGCGCTAGGCTCGAGAAGCGCGATTTTATTAGGTGTTTTGTTATTCTGGCACCCTGTATTATTTTCTCGCGCAGAATCAACGAGCAGCGGGCCGTGCTGGCGGGGGGCGACGCGACGGGGGGTTCCACCCCCTCCACGGGGGGCTCGCAGAGTCCCGCGCGGAAAAGTTCGAATTCAAAAAGTGGCGCGGACAATCCCAACAAGGCCCCCAAAAGGACCGCCTCGCAGAAGTTGAAGAAAGCGTGACTTTTTGAAGAATTGTCGCGCGCGATTTTTTGAGTTTTTAGCGCGGATACTGTAACTTTGACGACTATATAGTTAGTTCTCGTGAAAAGGCACGTGGAATTTTTTTTAGAATCTTTGCGTTGGACGTATTTTTTCGTGTTTTTGTGCGCGGCCCGATATTCGCTACGTTGTCGACTCATTTTTTAAAGCTACACTGTGGAAATTTCGGTGCTGTGTGTGTTGTATTTTTGTGCTTTTTTCGCCCGCCCTCAGGCGGGCGACACCATACGAGAGCTCGGCGTGCGTGCGGCCGTGCGTGCCCGTGCGTGCGTGCGTGCGTGCGGAACGCTCTCAGATCTCGGCGTTGGAAAGTCGTAGAGCGGAGATCTTGGGCTCTACGGATAGGTCTCGACTCACTAATCATTAGTCATAATGGGTGTCGAGACTCAAAAATTTGAATTTCGCGAGTTACAGTAACCTGAAGGTCGAAAACGCAAAACGGCTCTAACTCACTCGTCTTACGTCGTAGAGTGGCAATCGGCACTTCAGATGAAAGCTCTCGACGCGCCCATTCACGTGGCAGTAAAAATGTTCTAAATTACGCAAACACGCACCGCTGAAAACGCCATTCTCGGGATTCTGACACTAAGATCGCTCTAACTCGCTCAACTGGCGTCGTAGAGAGATGATCTCGAGCTTTTTGGATAGCTCCCGACTCACTGATCATTTGTTCTCCAATCGGTCGAAATTCAAAAGTTTGAATTTTGCGAGTTACAGTAACTCGAAGGTGCAAAAGCACAAAACGGCTCTAACTCGCTCGTCTTACATCGTAGAGCGCCAATCGACACGCCAGGTGAAAGCTCTAGACGTGCTCTTTCACGTGGCTGCAACACTTTGTTCAATTACGCAAACACGCACCGCTGAAACGCCATTATCGGGATTTTGACGCTTAGATCGCTCTAACTCGCTCAACTTGCGTCGTAGAGAGACGATCTCGAGCTTTTTACACAGCTCCCGACTCACTGCTCGTTTGTTCTCTCATTGGTGGAAATTCATAGATTGGAGTTTCGGGAGTTACAGTAACTAGTAGGTGCAAAAGCACAAACGGCTCTAACTCGCTCGTCTTGCGTCGTAGAGTGGCAATCGGCACGCCAGGTGAAAGTTCTCGACGTGTTCTTTCACGCGGCTACACAACTTTGTTCAATTACGCAAACACGCACGGCATAAAACGCCATTCTCGCGATTTTAACGCTAAGATCGCTCTTTGCTACATGCAGAAGTGCGACACGGTTTGATTGCTCGTAGTGCGCTCTTTTGTGCTCTGTCAATTGTTTGCCAACACTTTTACAAGTTTTTGTCACTTTTTTTAAAAGCGTTGCTTGAAAGAGGGATGTTCTTGCTCTAAAAGCCAAATCGCGGGCGAAATCAATATTGCTGTGCAATACCCTCTTGCGAAGCGGAGGCTCATGAAGCGGAGCATGCGGGCGATGAACTCTCGCACTCTCTGCAGAAAGAACGCAACTCTTTGCAATGTCAGTCAAAATACAAACTCAACTTTTTAATACCGGAGCTTGTTTCGTTTGTTGTACTGGTGTATTTCTACAACGCTTTGAGCGCGACACTGTTGTGAATCCAGCCAGTGCTATTATGCCTACGGTTACTGTATTGTAAGCGTGGCGCCTCCTTCGTGCGTGTTGCTTGAATAACGACGCGCAGAATAGACGTCTGACCAAATGCGTGTGTCGATCACTAGAATACTGTTTTTAACCGCGAAAAACGATTCGAATTTTGACTGCAAAAATTTCCGGCGTTTCGCAAAATACAACAAATTGCATACCCAAAATTCAGTTCTCATTATGGATAGCGACTCGGAGAAAATTGTCGCCGCGCTGAAAATTGTCCACGCGCCAGAATCGACCAATGACCAGAGACATGACGCGTACAAGGTATACACCACACCAGTATTAGGCGCGCTACTGTAACAATGTGTTAATTTTGTATATACTGAATGTTGTACTTTTTCTTGCAGATAAGCAGCTCGCTTGTTGTATTGAAGAAGGTTTCCTAATTTCTGTAATTTTCGTCCCGCGCACATCAAAAGTTGAATTCTGCGTTGAAATTTTCAAATTTCTCAGTTTCGTCGCTTTTTGACACTGAGAAGTCTTGACTTCTGTTTGCGTTTCAATTTCGGTTTTTTTCCATTCTTTTACACTTCGCCAAAATTCTTTTTAGCTTTTGGAATGCGCCAAAGAAGCTGAACGCGCGTTTCTATCCGGTTTGGAGTTGTGTCGACGGGCTGCGGACAGCGAACACTCATCTGCGATTATACATTTCGGACTGCAAATAGTGGAGCACTGCGTGAAGTAAAAAATGATTTTGTTATTTTATTATGTAATGAAGATCTGTTACACTGGAACTACCGCAGGCCAACTGCGGCACTATTTTTTGCATAATATTTTACTTTTTGCGTACATTTTTTGCCCAAAATGGTATGTACCGAAAAGCGGAGTCTGACAACCTGTTTTTTCGCCCGGCCTCAGCCGGGCGAACCCCTACGAGAGCTTTTCGTGCGTGCGTCCGTTCGTCCGTTCGTCCGTGTGTCACGCTCTTAGATCTCAGCGTTGGTAAGTCGTAGGAAGGCGATCTTGGGCTTTATGGATAGCTCTCGACCAACTGGTAATGTTGGTAAGAGACTTCGAAGTTCGAAAGTTTGAATTGCGCGCGCTACAGTAACCCGAAGGTCAAAACTGAAAACGGCTCTAACTCGCTCGTCTTACGTCGTAGAGCGGCGCGCGATAGGTCAACTAAAAGGTCTCGACGTGCTCTTTCGTTTGGCATTAAAACTTTTGTTAATTACGCAAACACGCAACACGAAAAGCAACATTCTCGCGTTTTAAGGCAGAAATCGCTCTAATTCGCTCAGCGTGCGTCGTAGGGAGACGATCTTGAGTTGGTTGGATAGCTCTCGACTCACTGATCATTTGTTCTTCGATTGGTCGAAACTCAAAAGTTTGAATTTAGGGAGCCACAGTAACCCAAAGGCTTAAATCGCGAAACTTAGCTAACTCGCTCGTCTTCCGTCATAGAGAGACGATCTCGAGTTCGTTGAATAGGTTTCGGCACACTGATAATTCCGTTAAGAGAACTCGAAATTCAAAAGTTTGAATTGCGCGCGCTACAGTAACCCGAGGGTCCAAAACGCAAAACGGCTCTAACACGCTCGTCTTACGTCGTAGAGCGCCGTGCGATAGGTCAACTAAAAGGTCTCGACGTGCTCTTTCACTTGGCGTGAAAAATTTGTTAATTGCGCAAACACGCACCATGAAAAGCGGCATTCTCGCGTTTTAGCATAGAAATCGCTCTAACTCGCTCAGCGTGCGTCGTAGAGAGACGATCTTGAGTTGCTGGATAGCTCTTGACTCACTGATCATTTGTTCTTCGATTGGTCGAAACTCAATAGTTTGAATATCGCAAGCTACAGTAACCCAAAAGTTCAAAACGCAAAACTTCTCTAGCTCGCTCGTCTTACGTTGTAGAGCGGCATTCGTTCGATCGTTTGAAAGCTTACGTTGAGGCAGTTGTTGAACACTCATTCCTAAAGAAATACTTTTGTTTTTTTAAACCCTTGTCTTACGAAGAACTTTGTCTGCTAAAAAATTAATCCCGGGCGATCCCAATGTTGCCCTGCAAGAGCCCCTCAGAAAGGAGGGTGTCAGAAGTAGCGCATGAATAGTGGACTCCGGGCGGGCGCGCGTCACATCGGAAAGGCTTCAAAATACTTTACAAAAGTATCCACTCTTTTACTCTTCCACTTTTAAAAAACACTCACAAACCACTCTGTATTAATAAAACAACTCAACTTTTTTAAAACAGCTTGTTACTGAATCTTAAGAAACTGAAGTTATTGACTGAACAGCTTCTTAAAAGAGCGCGTAATTTACTAACAAAAGATCGAATTAGAAATTATGTGAACCTAATTGCACCAAAATTTCACAGTTTTCTTATTTTTTAGATATCGCTGGCCGAACCTGTCCCCAGAAGACAAGCTGCTAATCAGACAGGGTTTACTGGAATTACTGCTGCATTTCACCGCGATAAAACAGCAAAATTCCACAAAAATTGCGGCGCATGAATCCAAAAATAGCGCACTATGGAAGGAGGGTTTATCTAAGAGTTTAGTGGAGGTTTTGAAAAGGGAGTGGCCTCAAAATTGGACGGATTTCTTCCCCGAGCAGTGCTCGATTTGCTGCCAGCAGGGGGTAAACTAATTAGTTTTTGTGATTATTTATGGTTTTTTGTTGCACTTTCTGACACTCTGTAGTGGAGGCACCGAAACATATGGGTTGATCACGAAGTAGTTCTCTTCTCGCATTTTAAATCTTGTTTGGCAATAATAATAGCAAATATAACTGATACCAAATACAAGATTAAAAACAAAATTTAACAAGAAAATTGCAGAAAAAGTCGGCGCGTCTTCAAGACGAGTAGGGAATGAAGGACGTTCATTTTTTGCGTAATTAGTGTCAACAAATTTCAAAAATTTTACTATTATCCCACGTTTGAAGCGATTCTGTCAGTTCCTTAGCGCGGAGCGCTTCTATGCAGGGGCTCCTGCACGTATCCTAAACCCAGTTCCGCTCTCAGGCCGACGCTACGGAGGTGGTCTTTCTCACTCTGCTGCGACTAATGGAGGACGTCATAGTCCTTCCCAACATGGATGATTACAATAGGAAAAGCGAACTCAATAGAGCCATTCTGACTGTGATGCCCGAACTGATACAGTTGTCGCTGGACACCCTGGGATGCCTGGATATTGTGGTGGGACGATAACCGCCCCCTCCCCCCCCCCCCCCCCCCCCGGCCCTCCCCCCCCCCCCCCCCCCCCATATTAATTGCTATCAAAAATTCCGATCGCACACTAATCAGGACGCGCCTAACGAAAGCACAACCTATGCAGTTTTGGAATTGCTGAGTCAAATCCTGGAGTTTTGCCCCTCGAGAATGCTGGAAGAATCGTTAACTGGCACTATTTTGGACGCGATTTGCGCCAAATTCGCGCATAATTCCCCGCAAATTCGCAACGCCGTCGTCACTTGCCTCTACGGGCTGGCCAGTCGAAAGGTATTTTGATGTCGGTACCGCATATCGGTGTAATTTGTGGAATATTAGTTCAATTCGTTGACTATTGGTGTAATTTGTGGAATGTTGGTTCAATTCGTTGAATATCGGTGTAATTTGAGAAATAGTTCAATTTGTGGACTAGCGGTGTAGTTTGCATAATGTTAGTTCAATTTGTGGAATATCGGTGTAGTTTGCATAATGTTAGTTCAATTTGTGGAATATCGGTGTAGTTTGCATAATGTTAGTTCAATTTGTGGAATATCGGTGTAATGTATGTTTTGGAAAATTACATAGTGTCGAATTTGTAGAATCTGAGTAATTTGTGAATATTGGGTGCAGTTTGTGGGCAACGGGGGGGGGGGGGGGGGGGGGGGGGGGGGGGGGGTGCAATCTCTTATAATAGTCACAATGAATTAAATTAATGCGTGAGACTACTGGAAAATAGCGCGTTTTTCGGTGTGATTGAGGCAATAGTCATACTTCCAGGTTGGCCCTTTGAAAAAAGGGAATTTCGAGGAAAATAACCCCTCCATGGGGCTGTTTCGCCCAGAGGTCATGGAGCGCGTCCTGCAGGCGGCGCAGTGAGATTTTTTTTTAAAAATTTTTTTTAGGAATTTTGGAAAATTTGTAAACGCAAACGCTGGAAAGGTTAAAAGAACCCTTTTCTTGTGAAGGTTCTTCGAAATAGATTGAATTTTGCGACTTGCAAGGATTCGGTGTCAGAATATCCAGTCTGCTAAAGCACGCTAGGGAATATCGTAATTACGGTAGCAGCGGAGTTTAAACTGCCACAGTACATATGGGCGCCACAGCGTTTATAAGGATAGTATTGGGGCCACCGATTTATTATGAAGTCTGTAATACAACGAAAGTGCTGGCAATGTGAGTGTTTGTGTTGCACGATGAGGAACAGGGAAGGGCCGCATTTGTACAACATCTGTCACAGTAGCGGTGTCATAGAAAGCAGGTTAGCGGTTAAATCGCTGGTTAGACTAAAGCACCAGATCATTGCTCGTTAGCGGCGCACAACTTGTGTTCCATGTAGTGCAAGTGTCGCAGGCAGAGGTTGTCGACCTCCCAGGGCACGTGATCTTGCGCGATTCTCAGCTTCTGCCGGAAGTCCTCCTGCCGATCGAGGATTCGCTCGTTCAGTCGGACCTACTTCTGGTTCCGAGGCCGGGGGTCGTGCCGCCCTATTATGTTATGCGATCGGTCGAGCTATTATGTTCAGCGTGATGTTGTTGTGTCCAACAGAGGGATCTCGCACAATTTTCTCCAGATCATCCACCGTGGTCGCCGCAACCCGCCCGTTGGCCGTTGATAGAGGATCCATTGTTCTTGCTGACTCTGCACTGGCGGCACTGATAAGTGCTGCCTTGCTTTCCAAAGAAGACGTAGACAAAGTCGCGATTGTTCGGCAGTCGATAATCCAGCAAAGAGGGTCGAAATCAGCTGCTCATCACAAAATTCCCTGCGCCCATGTTTCAATCTGATCGGGTTCAATGCGCTATCGCGCCGGTAGGAAGGACTCATATGTACGCCGTCGCATTTGAATTCGCGCGCGACGCGGGGCCGCTGCCATATTGTCCGCTTGCTGACTGGATATTCTGGCAAGCAACGCTTGCAAGTCATGAAAAAAATTGCAAATATATCAAAATTTCGTTTTTTTTTTCAGAGAGGCGGCCAGCCACCAATTCCAAGAGGACCAGTACACCTTTTTGCAAAATTTGTGCACCCTTTTGTGCTCCATGCGAGAATGCCTGTTTACGGTAGGTTGCTTGTTTCTTTGTTATTGCTTTGTTTTTGTTCAAAATATGTTGGAATTTTTTGAATTGTAACTGACTGGTTCGATAGTTCGTGCTGTTTAATTTCAATCTATAAATGAAGTTTGGGAGTCGTTTTCTACGCCTGCGAAGGCTTGAGAGCGTCGACGTATTGTATCGCAGTGTCGTGTGTGCGCATGTATGTACGTTGGAAGTTTTTAAGAGATTGCAAACTAGTTTAGGTGAATTTTTTCTATTTAAAAATCTCTTCAGAGTCCCAAAGTGCCAGTCAAGGAGGTGCCAAAGAGCTTCCCGCTGTATCTCAAGGCGATGCTGGCCTTCCTGGAGCACCCCTCGCTCGTGGGCATTTTTGGCGCCAAATTTGAATTTTTGAATTTTTTACTATTCTGAAATTTCGGCGTACCTACAATTTAAGTGGTTGTGTCAACAGCACGTACTGTACGTAGAATGCAGTATCACTAGCAGAGGTTTACGACTTTTGAGAAGTGAATTTTCTGGAGACTACCGTAAATACTCTAATAAGCCCCCGGGAGGCTTCATAGGTGCGATCCAGAATTGGGCCAGGGGGGGGGGGGCGTCTTTGGAGTTTTGGGGGGGGGGGGTCTCCGGATCAGGAACCCGTTTCCTGATCGGCTCAAAATGGGGGGGGGGTAGACAAATGTACCTAAAAAGTGCCAAAAATTAGCTATTTTTGCTCTATTTTGATGCAAAATTCATAGAAAATGGTCAGAAATACGCAAAAATAGCGCCGCAGGCGAAAATTTTGACCAATTTTGGACTGATTTTGGGAAAATTTCCTTACTTTTTCCGGCTTCCTCTGGGTGGAGGGGGGGGGGGGTGGGAGGTCCGGCGAAAATTTCTAGGGGGGGGGGGGGGGCACCCCCCCCCCCCCATCCCCCCCATCGCACCTATGGGTGGCTTATTATTTCACCCTCTTTCTAAGAGGGGGTACTATTGGAGGGTGGGGGGGGGGTTAATCGAGGGGGGCTTATTAATTCAACCCCTCTTCCAGTCACCAAATGTACAGAAACTGCCCTAATAGCATACCAAATAAGCCTTCTATGCACCAGATATGCACAAGAAGCATACATAGAATCCATTTGATTTAAATCAGTAGTTCATGTTGAATCTGTTGGAAAATCCTTCCAGTTCACATTTGTGACTTTTCCTGTAAATTCTCATCATACCGTGTACTGAAGACGGATTTGTTACTTGTAATGGCTGTAGCAGCACTATTGTGCAGTATACATGCACACAGTGTACCCTACAGTACGCATACAGATAGTATAGTACATTGGGTGGGGGGGGGGTCCTATTGGAGGCGGGGTTTTGTTAGAGTGTTCACGGTAGGCTTTTGGCGTTGGGAAATTCAAAATTTTGAAAAGAACCAAATTGAGTACAATTATTGAATTGATTTTCAGCGCTGTCGCGCCGAGGCGGCGTCAGTCATTCTCGCGATGCTGTGCCAAGAAAGTCTGGCCAAATTGCCCGAATTACGCCGGGAAATTCCCCGCATTTTGAGGGACATTCCGGAGATTGCGCAAAAGGTGGGCTGTTGTGATTTTTATTAAAACATTTATTTTTTTGTTTAATATGAAAATTCCAGCGCGGCTTCCCTTCGAAAAGCGATTGTGCGGAATGCCAGTACTCGAAGCTGGATTTCGACTCGGATTTGGAGTTTTTGGTGGAATTTGGACGTAAGTTTTAATGTATTTATTGCGTATTTGTTATTATATTTGATTATTTAATCTGTTAATGACTTAAAAATGATACTTTCGACAGCGAGAGTAATTTAGGTGTGATTCAAAGAATTAATTCTTCATTTTTTTCCTATTCGTGTTTCTTTCAAAAATATATTTCATGTAAAAGTGCCTAAAGGCAGAAAGATGAATATGTTCCAGGTGTGAAGCATGTAAAAGCAAGAGTATTAAACGATATTCCTCTGGTGTAGCAAATGCGGCGCTTCGCGCCGCCCACCAATTTGTAAGAGAAATATTAGTAGGTACCGGCATTAATTGAGAGAAAGCATTTTCGACTAAAATTATCCACACAAAACTGCGCAAAGGTCACAACGACACGCTAAGATGTGCCGAATATGTTGCCGCGTGTCGTTGTGACCTTTGCGCAGTTTTGTGTGGATAATTTTAGTCGAAAATACTTTCCCTCAATTAATGCCGGTACCTACTAATATTTCTCTTACAAATTGGTGGGCGGCGCGAAGCGCGGATTTGCTACACCAGGTCGTTTAATACTCTTGCTTTTAAATGCTTCACACCTGGAACATATTCATCTTTCTGCCTTTAGGCACTTTTACATGAAATATATTTTTGAAAGAAACACGAATAGGAAAAAAAATGAAGAATTAATTCTTTGAATCACACCTAAATTACTCTCGCTGTCGAAGGTATCATTTTTAAGTCATTAACAGATTAAATAATCAAATATAATAACAAATACGCAATAAATACATTAAAACTTACGTCCAAATTCCACCAAAAACTCCAAATCCGAGTCGAAATCCAGCTTCGAGTACTGGCATTCCGCACAATTCGCTTTTCGAAGGGAAGCCGCGCTGGAATTTTCATATTAAACAAAAAAATAAATGTTTTAATAAAAATCACAACAGCCCACCTTTTGCGCGAATCTCCGGAATGTCCCTCAAAATGCGGGAATTTCCCGGCGTAAATCGGCAATTTGGCCAGACTTTCTTGGCACAGCATCGCGAGAATGACTGACGCCGCCTCGGCGCGACAGCGCCGGAAAATCAATTCAATAATTGTACTCAATTTGGTTCTTTTCAAAATTTTGAATTTCCCAACGCCAAAAGCCTACCGTGAACACTCTAACAAAACCCCGCCTCCAATAGTACCCAGCAATACTGGAAATGCCAAGGACGTCACATAGCGATCGGTGACGGAATTGGCGGAGATGAAGAAAGCAAGGGTGGGGGAGAATTTGAAGTCCCGGGCGAAGCTAATGTTGCCTGCAATAGTATTGTGCCTCGGCTTGTCTTAGTGGAGCGCGAATTTGGCAATGCGTAGTGTTGTAATTTGGGTAGCGCGCCTAGTATCAAGAAAGGAGTAAGTCCCGGGCGAACCTAATGTTGCTGACAGTTGTATTATATAGTATTAATTTTTGTATAAATGAGAGCAGCCTAGTGATAACATGGCGCCTAAGGCGAGGGAAGAATTATGTCCCGGGCGAACTTAATGTTGCGACTTCCGTGTAGAGTTGCCTCGAAATTAGATTATTACAGTTTTTGAAATTCTGTAAACTATGCGCTAAGTTTTTAGCACTCCGACCCCAAAAGGGGCGGAGTGCTAGATAGTGAAGCTGCTCCCGTTAAAACTTTCGCCACTCACTTTCGTGCCTCATTTTTGATTCGATTTGGACGGGGTTTTTTTTAATCGATAGCTTTCGAGGGATAGTAGGTGTGGACGGACCTTTGTTTTTCTTCGCGTAGTGGGAAAATTTTAGAAAAATTAAAAAAAAATTGAAATTTCAACTTACTGGGAGGGGGAAACTTAGTCCGTGCTACTTTCTGGAATAATAGGCCGATTTTGATGCCCTTTGGGTACTTTGTAGTCCTCGGCGAGACGACAAAGAGGGGACAAAAAATCCTCAACCCTTGAGGTCGAACTCGGCGTTCTCGGGTCACGGCAGGCCGAAAGTGATTTTTTGACAAAAAATAATTTGCCTTTAAAAAATCCTAGTAAATCAGGAGTATGTTTGATCGGGCCAGATATTCCAAATCGGCAAGATTAAGATGTTCTCTTTCCGTCTAAGACCAAAATTGCCGAAATCCGCCGCGGAAATCTTGAGTTTCTGCTGTCACAACGGTTCTCCTGTTGCGGGTCGAAAATTCCAATTTAGACTTTTGGCCGTTTTAGTGCCTGATTGCGATGATTTATGGCCAAATGGACTGCACCACGCGATTCCCCCGTTGAAAATCTTATCCGGAATCGATTTTCAAAAAGATTTTTTCGGCTACCTTACCCCGGCGGCGTCCAAAATTCGAATTTCCACCCGGCTGGTCAAAATCTCAATGTTGGAGTCGGTCCGGTGCTTTCGAGGTCGCTGATGCCAAATCTGGCGTTAATTTGGCGTTTCGGATCAAGATTGGCGAGTTTTTCGTCGAAAATCGACCTACCTAAGCCAATGTTGACGAAACTGAAAGTGTGGTAAGTGTGCGGTCGAAGTGTCGATTCTAGGGTATTTCGCAGCGAGGAACGCGAATTCGCTATCGGTTTCTCCAATTTGTGTCGATTTTTCCTTCAAACAGCCACTTTCCCTAATGCCGACATTCAAATTTGAATGCAGCTTTTACCGTACTCCTCAACCACGCTCCGGAATGCAAATTCGGCGCGCGCATTCAAACTTCACAGTTGAAGGAAATGCAGTGCGAAAAGACGGCGTGGCAAAGTGAGCAATTGCGCATGAATTGTCTATTATCCCGTCGAAAATGGCAAGGCGAGTCTGCGATTGGCGTAGCCCCGAATATTAGCTGTCGGCTACTGGTCGTCGAAGCGAAATGGCGCATTTTGAGCTCAATTCGGTTTGTGACTGACAGGATTTCGTTGGAGTTCTGCTGCGCGCCGGTCCTTGTAGGTGGAGGGAATATGCGTACTCTGAAACTCGCGCGCCGGCGGAATTTGTGGAGAATCTTTTCTGTGGGGAAATCGGCCTTATTTTTTATGATAAGTGAGTGGCGGTCTGCTTTCTCCCGTTCTGGTCGGAGTGCTTCACTGCAGGGTCTCCTGCACGTTTCCCTTGTTAGCACTCCGACCCCAAAAGGGGCGGAGTGCTATAGTGGAGCTGCTACCGACTAACTTTTTCCACCCAAGATTTCTCGCGCGTGGTTCATCCGATTTGGACGGGATTTTTTTTCTAATTGATAGCTCTCGAGGGATAGTAGGTGTGGACGGACCTTCGTTTTTTTCGCGTAGTGGGAAAATTTTGAGAAACATTCAAAAATTTGAAAATTTACTTACTGGAGAGGTGTTCACCCAGCTGGATTTTCTGGAATAGTGGGCCGATTTTGACGCCCTTGGGATATGTTATAGCCCTCGACGAGACGAAGAGCGGAAAAAAAATCCCGAGCCAATCGGCGACGCGTTCTCGGGTTACGGTAGCCGAAAGTGATTTTTTGACAAAAATTTGCCTTTCAAAAATCCTAGTAAATCAGGGAGTTGTTGGATCAAGCCGACAGATCTCACCCCCTCAAGATTAACATGTTCTCTTTCGTTTAAAACCAAAATCACCGAAATCGACCTAGGAAATCTTGAGTTCTGCTGTCACAACGGGTCTCGTTCGGGGTCGAAAATTCCAATTTTCGACTTTTGGCCGTTTTAGCGCCCGATTGCGACGATTTATGGCCGAATGGACTGCGCCACGCGATTCCCCGTTGAAAACTGGTCCGGAATCAATTTTCAAAAATATTTTTTCCGCTACCGTACCCCTGCCGCGTCCAAAATTCGAATTTCCATTTCGGTGGACGAAATCGATATGGGAGTCGATTCAGGCACTTTCGATGCTGCTGATTCCAAATCTGGCGTTAGTTTTGCGTTTCGGATCAAGATTCGCTAGTTTTGGACGAAAATCGACCTGCCGAAGCCCTACGTCAACGAAACTGACAGTGAGGTGATTGTACGTTTGTAATGTCGATTCTAAGGTATTTCGCGACGAGGAACGCGAATTTGCTATAGGTTTCACCATTTTTTGTCGATTTTGCCTTCAAACAGTCACTTTCCTAATGCCGACATTCAAATTTGAATGCAACTTCTACCGTACTCTCCTCAAACTGTGTTGTAGCTTAAATTTGCGCGCCCATTCAAACTTCTGAATTGAAGAAAGTGCAGTGCGGAAAGACGGCGTGGTAAAGTGAGCATTTGCGCATGAATTGTCTATTCTTCCCGTCCAAAATGGTAAGGCGAGTCGGCGATTGGCGCAGCCCCGAATCTTAGCTGCCGGCTACTGTTGGAATCGAAGCGAAATGGTGCATTTTGGGCTCAATTCGGCCTGGTCTACAAGATTTCAGTGGAGTTCTGCAGCGCGCCGGCCGATCCTTGTAAGTGGAGGGAATATGCGTACTCTGAAACTCGCGCGCCGGCGGAATTTGTGGAGAATCTTTGGGCGGAAATCGGCCTTATTTCTCATGATAAGTGAGCGGCGGTCTGCTTTCTCCCGTTCTGGTCGGAGTGCTTCACTGCAGGTTCTCCTGCACGTTTCCCTTGTTATCATTTTTGCGACGATACGCTACCTAGGCGCCACATTTATTGGCGTAATTCTTTGCGCGTGAATCGCTAAATGTGTAATTTGAAATTGAAGTTAATTTTTAAAGAAAATGTATGAATTACATTAATTAAACATTCAGGTCCAATTGGTGCAAAGGATGCGCGAGGAGGGCAAGGCGGCGAAAAGAGTGGAAATGCAACGGGCGAAAGAATTGCAGAAAATGCAGAAGGACGCCAGAAAACAGGAGAACGAATTACGGTAGGGCGCGCGGATTTGAATTTTAAAATAGCGGAAAGTTGGGCAATTCAAAATATGCGAATTTAAAAATTGTTTTAGCTGCAACTGGAGAAGCTAAAAGCGTGCTGATTAGATGAATGATGATTGATAAAAGTTGATTAATTATAAGTATATTTTTCGCTTTTGAGGTAGTTTGTATATTGGACATTCAAGCTTGTCTGAAAGCCGAATTAGGGTATTTAAAGGTATCTTTGTATAATATTTCACTTTTCCAAACTGGAATTTTGTAGCGAATTTCGTTGGTAAATATTTGTAAACTTTATTGTGGTTTTTAAAGTTCGGTGATTTTTTATCTATTTACAAAAATTTGTTAGAAATTAGTAAAATTCTGACCAAAAATTTTAGCTCTCTCAAGGCCAAAGACGCGCAGCGGGAAGCCTTTCTGCAGCGCAAACAGCAGGAGGTCCAAAATTTGCGCAAACAACACACCGACGCTGTGGTGAGAGAAAATATGTCTTAATTTAATGATTTTTCATTGAATTTGAAATTTTGAACGATTTGGAAGCAAAAGGGTTAGAAGTTTTTTCTGCATATGCCGATGTGTGTATTTTGAATTTTGAACGGCAGGTGTTAGATTTTTAATGATAATTTTTGTTGAGTTTTTTTTACAAGCTTGTTTAAAAAATAAGTGTCGATTTGGCCTGCATTCTAGATATTTTGGCTTTGCTTTCGGGTTCGCTTTTTCGCGATTCTTTTATTCCTTGTATTTTGGATTGCGACGTGTGTCTTTCCAATCGCGTAGAAAATTATGGAAATTTTGTCGGGAAATTTTGTAATTTTAGAGTCGATTTACAAATTCTAAAACTTAAATTTTCCAGCGCAAGCAGCGCTCCATGGCCAACCTGCGGGCGCCCCCTCCCTACCGTATCCCGCACCCGTCGAATTCCACGGCCAATCTACGCGCAAATTCGAATTCTACTTTTCCGTGCGTAATTCGCAAAACACGCACCGGCGCGCGGGAAAAGACGCACCGAAGGCTGTAACGTCGAAATCAAAATCCCAAATGATGCCATTTTCGCCGAAAGCCGCCTCCCAAAAGTGGAACTCGCTGGAGAAAACGGTGACGATTTAAAAAAATTTGAAAATTGTAATTGAAAATGGCGCGAATTCGAAATTCAAAAAAATTTCAGATCACCAAAACGGTCAACAGAAAACAAGCCGTGTGGAAAATGGAACAGGAATTGGAAAGATGGCTTCAGGTGAGTTTCTGTGAGATTTGTGCGTTATTTCGGTGCGTTTTGTACGTAATGCGACAAAGTGCACCGAAATGCCACAAGGTGCGTAAATTAAACCCAAATCGGTGTGGAATGCACCACAATACTTCATTTGCCATAAATCGCATCTAATTGCACCAAGATGTCACGAATCACAAATCTCGGCAGAATACACCGCAATTCCACAAACACCCTTTAGAATACACCATTATACCACAAATCGCGCCAGAATACACCGCAATTCCACAAACACCCTTTAGAATACACCATTATACCACAAATCCCGCCAGAATACACCGCAATTCTACAAACGCCCTTTAGAATACACCATTATACCACAAATCGCGCCAGAATGCACTGCAATTCCACAAAATCCTTTGAAATACACTATAATGTCACAATTTTTTCACAATTTTTTTACAGGAGCGCAGTCGCAACGTGAAAGAACTGCAAAGATTGGAGAGCGATTTTATCCAAATCAAAAACTACGAGAAACGGGAGGAATTTCAAAATGAAATCGACGCTTTAAAAGTGAAAAACGACTTTATCCAATCGCAAATCGACGACTTGCAAAAGACCATTTTGCAACTGGACGAGGACAGCAATAAGGTACACGCTGTAGGAAAATTTGTGGTAATTTTGTGTGTTAATTTTGTGGTAGATTTGTCTTTGTTTTGTAGTTATTGTGTAAATTTTGTGATTTCTCGTGAATTTTGTGGTAAATTTGTCTTTATTTTATAGTGTGTTAATTTGTGATTTCTCGTGATTGTGGTTATTTTGTAAAATTGTGTGTCAATTATGTGTAATGTGTTAATGTGTGTTAATATTATGATTGTTTGGTAATTTGACGTAATTTCTTGCGAATTATTGTTTTTGTGGTCATTAGTGTTGATTTCGTGGCGATTTATGTTGAATTTCGCTTTTGTTTTGTGGAAATTTTGAAGGTAGCGATTGTCTTAATTGTTTGTAATGATGGGTTAATATTTTTGTGTTGATTTTCAACAGGATTCCACTAGCGACGAGAACGAGCGAGACGCGAGAAATCCCGTCAATTTGTTGGAAAAGTGCCAGAATTTGAACGAGGCCAAATATCTGCTGCAACACCTGCACAATTTCTGTTCCATTTTCCACACGGCCTGTTTTCTGTTGACCGTCGTGGTGACCTGAAATTTTTTTGAATTTTGAATTCGCGCCATTTCAATACAATTTTCAAAATTTTTTAAAATTGTTACTGCTTTTCTCCAGCGAGTTCCACTTTTGGGAGGCGGCTTTTCGCGAAAATGGCATCATTTGGGATTTCGATTTCAGCGTTAAGCTTCCCGGTGCGTCTTTTCCCGCGCGCCGGTGCGTGTTTTGCGAATTACGCACGGAAAAAAGAGAATTAGAAATTGCGCGAGATTGAGCGGTGGAATTTGACGGGTGCGGGATACGGTAGGGAGGGGGCGCCCGCAGGTTGGCCATGGAGCGCTGCTTGCGCTGGAAAATTTAAGTTTTAGAATTTGTAAATCGACTCTAAAATTAAAAAATTTCCCGACAAAATTTCCATAATTTTCTACGCGATTGGAAAGACACACGTCGCAATCAAAAATACAAGGAATAAAAGAATAGCGAAAAAGCGAACCCGAGGAAGCAAAGCCAAAATATCTAGAATACAGGCCAAATCCACCCTTATTTTTTAAACAAGCTTGTAAAAAAAACTCAACAAAAATTATCATTAAAAATCTAACACCTGCCGTTCAAAATTCAAAATACACACATCGGCATATGCAGAAAAAACTTCTAACCCTTTTGCTTACAAATCGTTCAAAATTTCAAATTCAATGAAAAATCATAAATTTAGATATTCTCCTCACCATACGTCGGTGTGTTGTTTGCGCAAATTTTGGACCTCCTGCTGTTTGCGCTGCAGAAAGGCTTCCCGCTGCGCGTCTTTGCCTTAAGAGCTAAAATTTTTGGTCAATTTCTAATTTCTAACAAATTTTTGTAAATAGATAAAAAATCACCGAACTTTAAAAACCACAATAAAGTTTACAAATATTCACTAACGAAATTCGCTACAAAATTCCAGTTTGGAAAAAGTGAAATATTATACAAAGAACCTTAAATACCCTAATTCGGCTTTCAGACAAGCTTCAATGTCCAAAATACAAACTACCTTAAAAGCGAAAAAATATACTAAATAATTAATCAACTTTTATCAATCATCATTCATCTAATCAGCACGCTTTTAGCTTCTCCAGTTGCAGCTAAAACAATTTTTAAATTCGCATATTTTGAATTGCCCAACTTTCCGCTATTTTAAAATTCTTAAATCCGCGCGCCCTACCGTAATTCGTTCTCCTGTTTTCTGGCGTCCTTCTGCATTTTCTGCAATTCTTTCGCCCGTTGCATTTCCACTCTTTTCGCCGCCTTGCCCTCCTCGCGCATCCTTTGCACCAATTGGACCTGAATGTTTAATTAATGTAATTCATACATTTTCTTTAAAAATTAACTTCAATTTCAAATTACACATTTAGCGATTCACGCGCAAAGAATTACGCCAATAAATGTGGCGCCTAGGTAGCGTATCGTCGCAAAAATGATAACAAGGGAAACGTGCAGGAGAACCTGCAGTGAAGCACTCCGACCAGAACGGGGAGAAAGCAGACCGCCGCTCACTTATCATGAGAAATAAGGCCGATTTCCGCCCAAAGATTCTCCACAAATTCCGCCGGCGCGCGAGTTTCAGAGTACGCATATTCCCTCCACTTACAAGGATCGGCCGGCGCGCTGCAGAACTCCACTGAAATCTTGTAGACCAGGCCGAATTGAGCCCAAAATGCACCATTTCGCTTCGATTCCAACAGTAGCCGGCAGCTAAGATTCGGGGCTGCGCCAATCGCCGACTCGCCTTACCATTTTGGACGGGAAGAATAGACAATTCATGCGCAAATGCTCACTTTACCACGCCGTCTTTCCGCACTGCACTTTCTTCAATTCAGAAGTTTGAATGGGCGCGCAAATTTAAGCTACAACACAGTTTGAGGAGAGTACGGTAGAAGTTGCATTCAAATTTGAATGTCGGCATTAGGAAAGTGACTGTTTGAAGGCAAAATCGACAAAAAATGGTGAAACCTATAGCAAATTCGCGTTCCTCGTCGCGAAATACCTTAGAATCGACATTACAAACGTACAATCACCTCACTGTCAGTTTCGTTGACGTAGGGCTTCGGCAGGTCGATTTTCGTCCAAAACTCGCGAATCTTGATCCGAAACGCTAAAATAACGCCAGATTGGCATCAGCGACCTCGAAAGCACCGGAATCGACTCCAACATTGATTTTGACCACCCGGGTGGAAATTCGAATTTTGGACGCGGCCGGGGTACGGTAGCCGAAAAAATATTTTTGAAAAACGATTCCGGACCAGTTTTCAACGGGGAATCGCGTGGCGCAGT
Source organism: Linhomoeus sp. GSCO2_2 (assembly GCA_030248115.1). Classification (NCBI taxonomy): domain Eukaryota; kingdom Metazoa; phylum Nematoda; class Chromadorea; order Monhysterida; family Linhomoeidae; genus Linhomoeus; species Linhomoeus sp. GSCO2_2. Next base: position 8,770 of record JASAMZ010006332.1, on the reverse strand, counting down.
CCATTTGGCCATAAATCGTCGCAATCGGGCGCTAAAACGGCCGAAAGTCGAAAATTGGAATTTTCGACCCCCGACGGAGACCCGTTGTGACAGCAGAACTCAAGATTTCCTCGGTGGATTTCGGTGATTTTGGTCTTAAACGAAAGAGAACATGTTAATCTTGCCGATTTGAGATATCTGGCTCGATCCAACAACTCCCTGATTTACTAGGATTTTTGAAAGGCAAATTTTTGTCAAAAAATCACTTTCGGCTACCGTAACCCGAGAACGCGTCGGCCGATTGGCTCGGGATTTTTTTTCCGCTCTTCGTCTCGTCGAGGGCTATAACATATCCAAAGGGCGTCAAAATCGGCCCACTATTCCAGAAATTCCAGCTGGGTGAACACCTCTCCAGTAAGTAAATTTTCAAATTTTTGAATTTTTCTCAAAATTTTCCCACTACGCGAAAAAAACGAAGGTCCGTCCACACCTACTATCCCTCGAGAGCTATCGATTAAAAAAAACCCCGTCCAAATCGGATGAACCACGCGCGAGAAATCTTGGGTGGAAAAAGTTAGTCGGTAGCAGCTCCACTATAGCACTCCGCCCCTTTTGGGGTCGGAGTGCTAACAAGGGAAACGTGCAGGAGACCCTGCAGTGAAGCACTCCGACCAGAACGGGAGAAAGCAGACCGCCACTCACTTATCATGAGAAATAAGGCCGATTTCCCCACAAAGATTCTCCACAAATTCCGCCGGCGCGCGAGTTTCAGAGTACGCATATTCCCTCCACCTACAAGGACCGGCGCGCAGCAGAACTCCACCGAAATCCTGTAGACCAGACCGAATTGAGCTCAAAATGCGCCATTTCGCTTCGACGACCAGTAGCCGACAGCTAATATTCGGGGCTACGCCAATCGCAGACTCGCCTTGCCATTTTCGACGGGATAATAGACAATTCATGCGCAATTGCTCACTTTGCCACGCCGTCTTTTCGCACTGCATTTCCTTCAATTGTGAAGTTTGAATGCGCGCGCAAATTTGAGTTACAACATAGTTTGAGGAGAGTACGGTAAAAGCTGCATTCAAATTTGAATGTCGGCATTAGGAAAGTGGCTGTTTGAAGGAAAAATCGACACAAATTGGAGAAACCAATAGCGAATTCGCGTTCCTCGCTGCGAAATACCCTAGAATCGACACTTCAACCGCACACTTACCACACTTTCAGTTTCGTCAACGTAGGGCTACGGTAGGTCGATTTTCGACAAAAACTCGCCAATCTTGATCCGAAACGCCAAAATAACGCCAGATTCGGCATCAGCGACCTCGAAAGCACCGGGACCGACTCCAACATTGATTTTGACCAGCCGGGTGGAAATTCGAATTTTGGACGCGGCCGGGGTACGGTAGCCGAAAAAATCTTTTTGAAAATCGATTCCGGATCAGTTTTCAACGGGGAATCGCGTGGTGCAGTCCATTTGGCCATAAATCATCGCAATCGGGCGCTAAAACGGCCGAAAGTCTAAATTGGAATTTTCGACCCGCAACGGAGACCCGTTGTGACAGCAGAACTCAAGATTTCCGCGGCGGATTTCGGCGATTTTGGTCTTAAACGAAAGAGAACATCTTAATCTTGCCGATTTGAAATATCTGGCCCGATCCAACAACTCCCTGATTTACTAGGATTTTTTAAAGGCAAATTATTGTCAAAAAATCACTTTCGGCTACCGTAACCCGAGAACGCGTCGACCTAGAGGGTCGGGATTTTTTGTCCCCTCTTCGTCTCGCCGAGGACTACAAAGTACCCAAAGGGCATCAAAATCGGCCTATTATTCCAGAAAGTAGCACGGACTAAGCACCCTCCCAGTAAGTAAAAATTCAATTTTTTTAATTTTTCTCAAAATTTTCCCACTACGCGAAAAAAACGAAGGTCCGTCCACACCTACTATCCCTCGAAAGCTATCGATTAAAAAAAACCCCGTCCAAATCGAATGAGAAATGAGGCACGAAAGTGAGTGGCGAAAGTTTTGATCGGGAGCAGCTTCACTATAGCACTCCGCCCCTTTTGGGGTCGGAGTGCTAAAAACTTAGCGCATAGTTTACAGAATTTCAAAAACTGTAATAATCTAATTTCGAGGCAACTCTACACGGAAGTCGCAACATTAAGTTCGCCCGGGACATAATTCTTCCCTCGCCTTAGGCGCCATGTTATCACTAAGCTGCTCTCATTTATACAAAATAATACTATATAATACAACTGTAGGCAACATTAGGTTCGCCCGGGACTTACTCCTTTCTTGATACTAGGCGCGCTACCAAATTACCAACACTACGCATTGCCAAATTCGCGCTCCACTAAGACAAGCCGACACAATACTATTGCAGGCAACATTAGCTTCGCCCGGGACTTCAAATTCTCCCCCACCCTTGCTTTCTTCATCTCCGCCAATTCCAGTTGAATCCGCTTCATTTTCTCCCTATCTTTCTCTTGCAGTTGCGCCATTCTTTGGTGCTCCCTTTCGAAGGATTTTAATTGCTTTAATTTGGAGCGCATTTCGTTCAATTTGTTCTCGTAGTCTTTTCTGATTTGCTCAGACTTCTCTTTGGCTATGGATTGGTCGAGGTCTTTGGAAGAGTCTGAAAGTAGTAAATAGTTTTGAAATTATTTGAAATTTTTTGAAAAAAATTGAGTTTGAAAATGTGAAGTACCGCAATTAATCTTCTAATGAGACCCCGGCTATTCAATTGGGGGGGGGGGGGTCGAACATTTAGTGAATGTGAACGCATTTGATTTATGATTTTTCAACGTGAACACACATGGCAGTATTCAGTAGGCACTCTTGAATTGATATAGAGTTTCCAACGGAAAGCAAATTGGGCGTGCCAAAATCAAAATTGGATAAAAATAGAAAGACGCACTGAAACTCGGCAAAACGCTTACAAATCTCCAGCTCTCGACTCAATTACCACTACTTTGACTGTATTAAAATACAATTTCACAAAAAAATCTTACGCAATTCGGCCAAAATTCTGTCCCGCTCAGCCTCCATTTCGCCTATTCTGCTTTGGAGCCCTTTGAGTTTCAGGTCGTATTGCCTGTAATAAACAAATTGACTACAAAATTCTACAAAATTACTATGAAGTAGTGAAAAGCCACCATGAATTAGTTTAAAATATTGCAAAATTACTGCTGCTAAACACTACTACACAACACTACAAAATATAAAACACAGTATTGCGAATTCAAAACATTGCAGTACTAATATTAAATACAAATCACGGCAAAACAGCACAAAATTACAATAAAACAATACCGTTTCAAGGCGGCCATTTGCTGTTGGCTCCGTTCCAATTCGCTCACCAGTCGCTCTTTGATGGAAATCTCAGTTTGCAGTTCCGCCAACTGGTTACGGTAGCGCGCGCTTTCTGAAAAAATGTGCATTGCTGGAAATTAAAATCTTTAACCAAAACTAATATTCAGCATTGAACTGAAGGCGAGGTCTGCGACTTTGCCAAGGGGCAACAAAGTGTGAATCTCAAATTTCTGTCATCGCCACGGCTTGAATTTAACACTAATCTCTCAAATCACACAAATTAGCAGCTTTTGTCTCAAAGCCAACACCAAACTCGTAATCTGCACCCCCGAAAGCCTCGAATCGACATGTCACACGACTGGGCCAAATTTTCCAAAAATTTCGCATTTTTTAAAAATTTTCAAAAATTCTAAAAATTCACCCTCCTCGTCCTCGGTGGGCTCCTCGTCGCCCTCGTCGCCGCTGTCTTCCTCCGACTCGGAATTTATATCGGTTTTTAGCACTCCGACCCCAAAAGGGGCGGAGTGCTATAGTGAAGCTGGTACCGATCAAAACTTTCGCCACTCACTTTCGTGCCTCATTTCTCATCCGATTTGGACGGGGTTTTTTTAATCGATAGCTCTCGAGGGATAGTAGGTGTGGACGGACCTTCGTTTTTTTCGCGTAGTGGGATAATTTTGAGAAAAATTCAAAAATTTGAATTTTTACTTACTAGGAGGGTGTTCAGTCCGTGCTACTTTCTGGAATAATGGGCCGATTTTGATGCCCTTTGGATATGTTGTAGTCCGCGACGAGACGAAGAGGGGACAAAAAATCCCGACCCTCTAGGTCGACGCGTTCTCGGGTTACGGTAGCCGAAAGTGGTTTTTTGACAAAAATTTGCCTTTAAAAAATCCTAGTAAATCAGGGAGTTGTTGGATCGGGCCAGATATCTCAAATCGGCAAGATTAACATGTTCTCTTTCGTATAAGACCAAAATCTCTGAAATCCACCGCGGAAATCTTGAGTTCTGCTGTCACAACGGGTTTCCGTCGGAGGTCGAAAATTCCAATTTTTGACTTTCGGCCGTTTTAGACCCCGATTGCGATGATATATGGCCAAATGGACTGCACCACGCGATTCCCCGTTGAAAACTGATCCGGAATCGATTTTCAAAAATATTTTTTCGGCTACCGTACCCCGGCCGCGTCTAAAATTCGAATTTCCACCCCCAAGGACAAAATCAATGTTAGAGTCGACTCTAGTGCTTTCGAGGTCGCTGATACCGAATCTGGCATTGTTTTCGCGTTTCGGATCAAAATTCGCGAGTTTTTGCCGATTTTCGACCTACCGAAGCCCTACGTTGACGAAACTGAATGTGAGGTGATTGTACGTTTGTAATGTCGATTCTAGGGTATTTCGCGACGAGGAACGCGAATTTGCTATTGGTTTCTCCATTCTGTTGGATTTTGCCTTCAAACAGCCACTTTCCTAATGCCGACATCCAAATTTAAATGCAACTTTTACCGTACTAACCTCAAACTACGTTGTAACTTAAATTTGCGCGCGCATTCAAACTTCACAATTGAAGGAAATGCAGTGCGGTGGAGTTCTGCTGCGCGCCGGCCGGTCCTTGTAGGTGGAGGGAATATGCGCACTCTGAAACTCGCGCGCCGGCGGAATTTGTGGAGACTTTTTGGGCGGAAATCGGCCTTATTTCTCATGATAAGTGAGTGGCGACCTGCTTTCTCCCGTTCTGGTCGGAGTGCTTCACTGCAGGCTCTCCTGCACGTTTCCCTTGTTGAATTTGCCACATTTTTCAAATTTGGCGCGCTTCCTAATTTCTGTCGCTCGTCGTCGGAGACGATCACGAAGTCGTCTGTACAAAATACATTTTGGAGTACTGCTTTAGTTTAACAAGATTAGTAGACGGGGGCAAAGCCCCGCGGGGCACTCCTCCCCTCATTCCAAAGAATTTTGGTAGGTATAGTTGGCTCACAACGCAGGGTACCAACCAACCCATAATCAGCACGGCCTTCTGGTCACTCCTATCGCAAAACTAATAGCAAATTCGGAATCGGAACTCTCTTAAAGCCCACATTCGACAACACGCCTAGCTTCAGCTGTGGACCCGCAAGACAAAAATTCACTTCAGTGTACGGTTGCTTGTAAATTGTTCACAAATTGTCTCAAATGTCTTCAAAACGGAAAACTGATGTCAGATTCGTGATCAGCGACCCCGAAAAGCCAGAATCGAGTACCTATACGGTAAGTGCCCAAGCAACCCCGCCAGTTAAAATTTTGTATTCAAATTTCCCGCCAAATTACGCGTCGGGCGAAAAAAGTGTTTATAACAAAAAACTATGCATCCTTCGATGCTCTATCACGTAAATGTCGAATTGAAACCAAAATGTGTCAACGGGGCCCACTTTGCACCAAAATACCGAAAATTTATCGAAAAATTTGAAATTTCTCAAAAAAAACAGTTGCCGCCTGCGACCTATTCTCGTTTCCCGGAAAGACATTCCTAAGCACCAAAAAGTCGCCAAACATCAACGTAATCGATCGGCACACCAAGAAATGGGAAACGCGGAATTTTGAAATTCTGACCAAAAATCGATTTTTTCGACTTTTCACTCAAAATTTGGCCATTTAGAGAGAAATGATCTACTACAATGTTATAGAGCTCGCCGAGCTCTATCGATTGGTCTTTATCCCATCTCGATAAGAGCAGTCAATTAAAAGTTACGCTTGCCCGAATCTTTGCACGGAAACCCGGTACCCAACTTTGGGCCATATTTCCCGGTTCGGGGTAAATCTGACCGGGTTTCTCTGAACGGTTTCGGAATTGACTATCTGAGCTCTCTTAGTCGACACAAAAATTGTGAAATTTGCTTATAGCAAAATACACTTATGACTTGTGCCACAAACCCTACTTTTGGGTCGAACAAGTCTCTTTTAAAAAGCGGAGTGGTTTTGAGCTTTGACTTTTTACTGAGATTGTAGCAAGGCCCTTTCCGGTTTCATGCAGCGTCTTTGACTCTCCTCGCGACTACACTTTTTGGAGTGGTCTTGCTACGCAACATTGGTATCGCTCGGGTTTAATTCTTTACACCAAGAAAATCATCTTTTCAGACTAAATTTTAAAAAATACAGTGGAATCTAACGCAAAACTACAGGTTAATTGTGAGCATGATTTGATGTTGGCTTGCAGTGAGCTCCTCAGCCATGTCAAGACCGCCGCTCTGCAACGCACGAGAGCCAAGATATAACAAACGAAAGTCTGCAGTTTTCATCGCTTTTTGGTTACTGTAGCCCTCTCATTGGCCTTTTGAAACTTTTTGTTGTCGGATTCTTGCTCAGGAGGTCGAGCGCTTCATTTTGATATGCGATTCGACTAGGTTCGATGAAGTTTTGACTTTTCGCAGACATTACTTCGGGATACTGTAGCGCGCAATTTTTTTAACTTGTTATTATTTCGACGTCACAGTTCGCGAGAGTAGTCCGAGGGCTACCCGTCGATGTATCGAACTCAACCCAGCGACGTCAGACAAGCGAGTTATTAAGCCCGAAGCAAGCGTGTCGTTTCCAGTTTTCGACGCGTTTTGGTTACTGTAGCTCTCTGTTTAAACTTTTAAAAGTTTTTGTTGTCGGATTCGTGCTCAGGAGCTCGAGCGCTTCACTTTGATATGCGATTTGACTAGCTTCGGTCAACTTTTGTCTCAAAATGGACCCCACTTTGGGATACTGTAGCGCGCGAGTTTGAAAATTTATTCCAGTTTTGAACACTCAGATGGCGAGAGTAGTCCGAGGGCTACCCGTCGATGTGTCGAACTCAACCCAGCGACGTCAGACAAGCGAGTTATTAAGCCCGAAGCAAGCGTGTCGTTTCCAGTTTTCGACGCGTTTTGGTTACTGTAGCTCTCTGTTTAAACTTTTGGAACTTTTTGTTGTCAGATTCGTGCTCAGGAGCTCGAGCGCTTCACTTTGATATGCGATTTGACTAGCTTCGGTCAACTTTTGTCTGCTCTGTTTGCTCTGTTGTTGTTGATGTACTGATCAGTGGGGTCGGCCCAACTCTGCCGGAGACGTGGAGTGCTTGTGTCAATGGGGCTGGGCGGGAAGTGCTGCTGCTTCACGGGTGGAGGGATGGCTGCTACTCCAGCGGGAGGAGGAGAAACAGGTCTGGATGTAATCAGATCTCTTCCACTGTCCTTGCCCTGTAGGTGGTGGTGGTGGCGGACGTCTGTTTCCGGAACTTCGTGAGAGCCCGTCTTTCCAGCCTGGTTCAGTTCGCTTTGGCGAAGGTTCTGCTCCTTCGACAGGAATAGAATGACGCGGCCGAGGCGACGCAGTTTGAGCTCCGTAGGCAGCGCCGACTCCATTATTTCCCTGTACTGCTGTCTCAGAGTTAGAATACTTTCGATGTTCTGGTTGCTCGCCAGGGAGGCGCGCTCGTCCAGGCGTCTCAGAACGTCCAGGTCGACCAGTTTGCATGGCTGGAACCGAGTGCTACTCATGTTGAAGGAATAGAACCACCAGCTCAACAATACAAGGAGCGTTGGCGATGATTTCCCTCCGTTTCTCAACAAGTCCAGTGCGTTTCGAGAGGATAGAGGAAAGTATTGGCTTCCAGCGGCGAAGTTTCTTCCTCTCAGTTTCACCAATAGGAATGTTGCCCAGGAAGAAGTTCAACAAGATGCAGATGATGCACAGGAGTGCAGCAACGCGGGCCGGCGCTTCCCCCTCTGCGCCTCTCACCTGCCGGTTCGCGAGCAGGTCGGCCGGCGTCTGCAGCCGTCGTCACTGCCGCTCACTCTCCTTTGCGCCGTCCGCACGACTTGGAGAGCTTCCCAGCACTCGCTTCCACAGGAAACGTAGCGCGCAGCCACCAGGCGGAGCTCTACTTCTCGCCTTCTCTCTCTCTCTGATACTAGGCGGAGCAACTCTTCTCGCCTCTCTCTGCCAGACACTGTGCAACTGTGCAGTGCTTCTGTGCGATGCTCTCTCAGTCGTTCTTCCGGCGCACGGCGACTGACTTCCAACGAAGCAACCACAAAGCCAAAGCAAAGCCGCACACACGAGCCTCTCACTTCTCTACTCGAGAAAAGCCAGCGAGAGAACCAAAGAAGAGCAGCGCGTATCGACGATTATATGGAAGGCGAAGACGCGCTACGCTATCTATCGCCACGTACGTACGCAACGCACGGCGCTAACAAAGAAGGGGCGCGCACAACGCTGGCAGGCTAGCTACATACGCGCGCGCCACGAAACTGTCTTACGCAATCGGGCGTCCGCGCCAACAGCGTGGGAACGACTAGCGAGCGCGGAACAAAGAAAGGACGACGAATACTGCAGCCGCCTGCCTATCTACTGAAGAATACGGCGCTACAGTAACCTATCTACTACAAAACAAACACGAGGGCGCAGGAAACAGAGAAACAACAGCGGACGGCGCTGCACACTAGCGAACGTATACTATGTAGGAGCGCAATTATC
>JASAMZ010006328.1:0-44304 GCA_030248115.1 Linhomoeus sp. GSCO2_2 | reverse complement strand
TTGCCAGAAAAGTACCAAAAAAATAAGGAAATTTTGCAAAAATAGGCCAAAAAGTGCCAAAAATCGCTTATTTTTGGTCAAAACCGTCGAAAAAATAGCGCCGCAGGCAAAAATTTTGCCATTTCTAAGCGCCGCAGGCGAAATTTTTGTCATTTTTAAGCGCCGCAGGCGAAAATTTTTGAAATTCTAGTGGGGGGTCGTTTGGGGAAGGCGGGAGGGGGGTACCTGGGGGGGAGTATGGGGCGGTACACCTCCGGCTAGGGGGGGGGGGTGGGGCGCTTACCCCCCCCCCCCCCCCCCCCCCCCCCCCCCGGCTACACGTATGTTTGCAAAGTCAGTCAGAATACAAACTCAACTTTTTAATACCGGAGCTTGTTCGCCTAAGCGCCGCCTCCCTTCGCCAACTTCAGGGGCTTGAAGATGGGACAGGAAAGCAGACGGGCCGGGCCGGGCCGAAAACTCCCGGCCCATTAGAACCGCTAGTCTTTAGTGTATACTGAATCACTCTCACCTCTTCCTGGAGCGTGGCGTGCATCTCCTTGATTTGATATGGCTTGGGGCGTGTTGTTGACACGATGCTCTTCCGCGCCGTCTGTTTAGGCATGGTTTAACTTCTTACGGGACTTTGCGGCAAAAAGTCGCTTTGACAGTACACTGTTTGCATCGGACGTCTAAGATATTAAAGGGCAACTTGCTACTACAATAATCTCACGCTCAGCGCGCGCGCAATTCAAACTTTGGAATTTCGAAACCTCTTAGCTGAATGATCAGTGAGTCGAGACCTATCCATGGGGCCAGAGATCGTCTCTCTGCGGCTCTCCAACGCCTAGATCTGAGAGGGGGACGCACGTACGTACGGACACACGCACGCACGCACGCCGAGCTCTCGTAGGGTGTCGCCCGCCCGAGGGCGGGCGAAATAAAGTAGAACCTACCATATGTATGGTAATCAGCAACTCGGCAACGCATCCATCCATGCAAGATTTCATGTACACTTTGTAGTCACAAGCAGCACCCTTAATACTGACAACTCAGATTCAATAACTGACTCTGGCACTCAATAATTTTTTTACTGATTCAGCAACTAAAATAAAATTGATACTGAAACTGAAACTAAATTAGTTTCTATGGTCACCCATGAATCTGGTATGATCGCGAATTCGACATTGTATCGGTGATTGGATGCGTTCTTAGGAGGCCAGAACAGCAGAGGAGTCACCGAGCGTAGTAGGAGTTCAAAAAATATTTGAGTATACAGCGTCCCCCGGACGACTTGCCTTGGTTGCCAGAGATATCAAGTGCCGCAGTGGCGAAAAGTTTCTGTCCTGTGTTCGACATGGACTAACCTCTCTCTGGAGTTCCAAGCGCTGTTGAAACTTGAGAAACGCGAAGCTCGTTCTTCCGCAGGCGTGTCGCATTCGGCCCCAGAACTCTGCCTGAACTGGGGGGGGGGGGACATGACCCAGAGGTCGTGCTTCTTTTGTGGGCCTGATCACGCACACTTTTGCACCACGCTTACACGACGGCGTCACAGAGCTGTCCTTTTCTTCGTGCTCTTCCTAAGTTCTATTATTTGCCTTGAACTGTTGTGGGGCGGGGATAGCTTTGATGCAGGGTGACCAATAGAAACTCGTTTTGGTTTCAGTTTCAGGTTAAGCTAAAATTGTGATGTTACCCCCTGAGTTTCAGTTTCAGTTAAAAATATGATGCTGGACCGAGTTTTAGTTCCAGTAATTACTGAAACTGAGTTTCACATGTTGAAGGTCTAAAATGTTGGCTCGAAGTGTTTAAATCTGTGCTTGGCTGTTGTCATTGTGCAGATCCAAGAACGATTCTGAACTTCCATTAGTTTCTCAGTGTTTAAGACGAATGATACATAATATGATGAAGATATGTGGACAAAGCGTCTATGTACTTTAGTCATCAAATTTGGTCATTATTTGATGAATATTCGCACCGATTTTTGCATCATTTCGACACTATATGACTGAAACTAAACTGTGAGTTTCAGTTATGGCATTCGCGACAGTTTCGATTCAGTTTCACTTTCAGTTAACTGCTGGTTGTAGCTGACACTGAAACTGAAAAACTGGTTCAAGTTTCTATGGGGGCCACCCTGGTTTGGAGCTCAATGAATGTGGCTCTTCCTCCCTCTTCCGCGCGATTTATAGTAGCTAAGGGCACGTGCGCTCTTGGACGGGGAGGGATTAGAGCCAGGGTGGATGCGGCTATCACCTCCCCTTGATGCCAGCTTGCAAGGTGGGCGTCGCACACGCATGCTCCGCGCGAGATTATAGTCGGGGGCATGCGCCCGTCCCCGGATGCATATTTGTAAGATGGGGATTGCTATCTAGCGAGCGCGGCCAGCGACCTACCCCGTATAGCGAGTAGGCGCGAGTTTTTTCGCCGCGCCCCAGCGCGGCGAGTATATATACGGACGCTATTGTCCGTTCGTGTGTGTGTCTGTCTGTCTGTCTGTCTGTCTGTGTGTGTGTGTCACAAAACTAGACATGACGGTTAGTGCCACCCAATGGAGTCGAATGCGCTGAGTAATGTGCCGTTGTCCGTTTCTGTTGCTAATTTCCCTATTTCGAGATATTTACAATTAAAATATAAAAATGTCAAAAATGACACTTTTAATTACAAGTCGTATCGGCAAAGTTTTTGCTGAAATGGAAAGGGCATAAGACGCGATAAATTTGTGACATAGTTCTGTATTTTGGAATTCACGAAATTAGGGATATTTTCAAGGTTTTTGCCAAAATTATCAAATATCGACAAAATTCCAAACGGCATAAATCTCAAAACTTCTTTACACGGATGTATCGAGCATAGTCTGCCAAGTATTTAGCAAATAGTTTCAGAGATGATAATTAACAAAATTAGGGATATTTTCAAGGGTTTTGCCAAAATTCCCAAATTTCGACAATTTCAAACAGCTTAAATTTTAAAATTTCTTTTCACGCGTGTGTCGAGCATAGTCTGCCAAGTGTTTATAAAATAGTTTCAGATTTTATAATTAACGAAATTAGGGATATTTTCAAGGGTTATGTCAAAATTCCCAAATTTCGACAAATTTAAGCAGCTTAAATTTCAAAACTTCTTTGCACGGATGTATCGAGCATAGTCTGCCAAGTATTTATCAAGTGGTTTCAGATTTTAGAATTAACGAAATTAGGGATATTTTCAAGGGTTTTGTTAAAATTCCCAAATTTCGACAAATTTAAACAGCTTAAATTTCAGAACTTCTTTGCACGGATGTATCGAGCATAGTCTACCAAGTACTTATCAAATAGTTTCAGATTTTATAATTAACGAAATTAGGGATATTTTCAAGGTTCTTTTCAAAATTGCCAAATTTTAACAAATTCAAACAACATAAAATTCAAAATATCTTCGCGTGGATGAATCGGGCGTAGAATGTCAAGTAATTATACAGCAGTTTAAGATTTTAGAATTCACAAAATTAGGTATATTTTCAAGGTTTTTTCTAGCATGGCAGATTTCGGCAATTTCCAATGGCTAAAACTTAGCAATATTTTTTATGGATATGTCCGGCAACGTACGTTTTTGCCACCTATTCAATCGAAGATGAAACGCGGCAATTCTGTTCACTGCACGGTTCTGCAATCTACAGCAACGGTACCGTTACCGTCCGCATTTGTGACCCAAAAGAAAAGGGCGTCGTCCCATTTAGACCCTCTTTATTCCAAAGTGAACCTGCGGCGAACATTCCTGATCCATTTATGGATCAGTACCCACCAATGCGCCTTACAGGCATCGATTGCCTAACAATGGCACAAACTTTCTCTGGAAACTCGAGGTAACTGCGGCGATAGCCCCCGAAGAAATGCTCAACTTACTATTCTGACACTCTATGGAATATACTCCTCAAATGCACAAAACACTATACAATGCCAATCAACCATCATCGGGTACCCAGTTTTTACTCTAAGCTTGTTGTCACGAAAGCCGAGGGGAGAAGAAAGTCCACAGTTGCGCGCAAAATTGTCCCGCTAGTACATAGAACAGTGGGGTTTGTCAGCGAGCCTCCTGTTTTTCGGTCACGAGCTTTGCATAGGTCCACAAAGTGTTAAGATTGCATAGCAAATAGCTAAATTTGCAAAAATGTTTTCCACTGCATACTGAGTTCATTCTCTCTATTACTCTAACTAGGCTTGTACTTTCACCTGACACCTCCCAACCCCTTGCGGAGCCAGACGAGTACTGTGTCTCAAATTTTCACTGCCATGGGTAAAGAATTTGCTGACAGCACAGCTTAACTGAGATAGTGAAAGTTTTGCACCGCTTGAAAACCTTACACGTGAAATTGGGTAAGGGGAGATGCGCACAGAACATTTGTCTTCTCAGCAGTTTGGCGGGCTGGCCTTTTATCATCAGAGTTAGCGGAATCCCGGCTGTACCAGTTGACTTTTGGCCTGAAACCATACCATGTTAGTGTTAGTACAGTAGCTACAAAGATGAACGCTTATTGGGAGGGCGCTTATTAAAGGATTTGCGCTAATTGAAGTATGTTTAGGCCCCGGCTCCGCTCGATCGTCGAGCAGGTGAAGCTGTTGAACGCCACGGTTGGAGAGAACGGCAAGATGGTCGTCTTCTCCAACTCTTACGACCAGACCCTGCAGCTGGAGAAGCTTTCGCCCAACAGGGAGCCCAGGCCGTCCGCCTCCACCCGTACCTTCCGGTCTGGGAGTACCAGCAGCGCTCCCGAAGCTTTCAGGAAAACTGCTTCAACAAGGTCCTGATTGTGCTCGGGGACTGGACCCGCTGGAAGGTACTGTATTTATGTTATTTTGAACAATATATATATTTCAAAGTTGAATAACTTTTGCTAGAGGCAGAATTCAGTTAAGTGATTTCAACCTAGGACACTTGCGGTAAATTTACACATTTCGTTAACAATCTTCAGTCCGCAACAAACGCAAACGTCGTGGTCTTCTGGGACTTTGCCTCCGATGGTGACAATCTGTAGATACATAGATGCCCTTCGGTGTCGCATCGCTGTTTCTCTGTGGATTTGTTCGCTGTGTGGTCGTCCATCTCGCCCTAACCGGTGTGTCTAACCGTCCTAGCCGGTGTACTACATAACCGCATGCTCCATCAGATGTGGACGATGATGGTGTGGGTCCTGCAGAGCCTACATAAAGAGTTAAAACGATGATAGGTCAAGAAAACGAAGTGTCCATGTGCGAACTTGCGATTCATGCGGTGCCGGGGGACTATCCATCATGCCCATGGGCCTCCATCAGTAGCACTTTTATTGCTGCATGTCGCCACAGTTGGCTGACATTTGTCCTCCGACGCGTGTACCTAAACCGCTAACTGGTACCTAATGAGCGCGCCTCTTACCCGACTTGGGTCCCTAACCTCATTCTGATCAAGCTTTACATTTGCTCAGATGAAAATGCCTGCTAGCGCGAGAATCACAAAATCACGAATCTATTCTCCTCAGCTGCTGGAATCACGAAACTGAAAGAGAAATTGGCTTGCTGACGAACATCTAGAAACGATTCTATTCCTGAGCAGTGCGATTGAAAAGAAGTGTTGCAAATTACACGACTGCGACTTCTGTTGGTGTTTTGGTGTCCGTTTGACAAACTGCATGTTAGTAGTGCCATGTGAATAATTGAATCGAAACTGCAGGCCGCAGTAATCACATGTTCAGCAATCCAGCATTTAGACTACTACATGTTGTTTACATTGCGGTTGCGGAGGTGACGCTTCAGATTAAGCAGCGCCCGTTTGTGGTGGTAACCTGTGGCCCTACGGGAGTTCTGATGAAGCCCAAGAACGGCAACTGCGAAAGTGGGCCGCAGCTGCAGAACAATGGAGTCTTCTCGTGCAAGGCCCTTTCTAGCCACCTGGCAGTGATCACTCATGTATCTGTGCGTGTAGGCACCATTGTCGGTGTCGGTGACGGAGTTGAAAATCGCCGTTGCTTCTCGGTTGAAATGATTGAACTTTGTTTTGAAAGCGATCACGTGGTCGATGCTGAATGACTTCGGCTTGAGAACCTCACGAGTCTTCATCTTCTCTGGGGCAGCTTCTCAACGAGCAGTTGAATCCGGTGAGGGAACCAAGAGAACCAAACTGACAGCCTCGCGGAACAACGGCGCTTGGGAGAAGCGCCGGCGCGCGTCGCAAAGGCGAAGCGGTCGGAAAGCGAGGTCGGTAATGCGCGGTCAGCAAAGCGAGGGCAGACAGGTGTGGTCAGACACGCGAAGACAGGTGAACTAAACAGAGGTCCGTGTCCGTGAAAAGGCAAAAGAGACGGTCCACGGCCCGCCTGATCGATTGCGCTGACTGTCCGTCCGCCCCTGAGGGCCTTCCTTTGTTTCTTTGGGGTGATTGAGTGGCCAGTAGGATTCAGTGTCGTTATACCACAAGGGTCATTATACCACGGATTGAGACGTTATACCACAAATGGTGTCCCACAGAGCTTGTGCCGTTATGCCACAAGGCTGAGTCGTTATTACTGATGGCCAATATCGGAAATTCCATTTGCGTATGCGTATGCGTATACGCAAACAAACTCATTTGCGTATGCGTATTGCGTAGTACGCATAGCAAAAAGTTTGCGTATGTATGCGTATGCGTACGGTTTTCAATGCAAAAATTTCCACGAAAAATTCCATTTTGGAATGACACTCTTGTGTTCGGAGGAGATGAAAATTGCTTGGGCATCAGGCATCAATCAATTTTGGCTATAATCAACAGATAAAATGAAATTCAGGAATAATTTGGTTTGCTGTTAGCTCACTTGCAGTTCAACTTGGTCGAAATTTGGTGCCAGTGGTCGCATTTTGTGGCTTTCATACGCATACGCAAATGGTTTGCGTACAGAGTTCTGTTTGCGTATGCGTATGCGTACGTTGAAAATTTTGCGTATGCGTATGCGTATACGCATCCAAAAATCTATGCGTATACGCAAAGTTGATATTGCGTATGCGTATACGCATCCATCAGTAGTCGTTATGCCACAAGGCTGTGCCGTTATGCCACATGGCTGTGCCGTTATGCCACAAAGGTGAGTCGTTATACCACAAGGCTGTGCCGTTATGCCACAAGGCTCAGTACACCACGAAACGCAGTCGCAGAACAGTGTCCGTCAAAGCTGGAGTACACGAGAAGCGCTATACAGAAATTCACACTCTGTATTTGGTGTAGTCTAGAAAGGTGAGTATCGCCCTGTCCATGCCGTGTTCCGAGAAAGGGTCGGCGGGATGTAACGCGTCCACTTCGGCGATCAGTCGCTGTTTGGCCTCCTCGATTTCGTTGTTGAGTTTGACATATTTGGCGGCGCTTTCGTTGGGGGCGGCGTTGGCCTTGAGCTGACGCGTGCGTATCTGCTTGCTGTGGTGGTACTTCTGGAAAGACACGAGCCACACCGAAAGCGATGGGTGCTTGGAGCGGAAGTAGGCAGAGAGCGCGTTGTTGTTCCCTTCACAGTCGTTGGTGGTTCTTGGTCCGTTGTGCTCCCAGTGGGTGAATAGGGCCACGCGATCGTCGTTCGCCAGCCAGAACTTCTCGAAGTAATCGTTGACGAATCTGAGCAGCTTGTCATTCACTAGCTGATCGGTAGTCACTGGAATGAAGCGCAGCACTCTTTCGAAGATGGGTCTGACATAGTACGACGGCAGGAGGCACGTAACCTACAATACTGACGGTTGACGTAGTCTCTGATTGGATGAAACTCGGGCGTGTTATAGTTCTGGGTTTCACTCCGGTCGTAGACGGGCTTTAGTCCTTCGTCGCCCAAACGCTTCATTAGCGCTTTGGCGAAGTGGAAGACACATCCCTTCACTGTGCACTCAGGAAAAACCCGCTTAGCAGCAGAAATGGCCGCCTGCTCAAAATCGAAATGCATATAGCCGCCACACATGCGCCCCACGTCGCCATACTTTCGAACCATCGCGTCGCGGATTGCCTGAATGTAATACAACCATGTAACTTGTTAGCCCCCAGATCGCCGTTCCAAGGGATCCGCTCCCTTTGTTGTAAAAGGAAGTAATAGGGTGGCCGCTATCGCTGACTGGCGTTAACGGGAGCGGCGTTTGGGCCCTGGACAGAGGGAGCGGTGGCTCCGCTCCCTTTGTTCCAGTCTATTAAAGGGAGCGGCTGTCACCGATCCCTTTTATGGCGGTAGCATGGCCAGAGATAGGCAAGCGACGCTCCCTTTAACAATTTTTAAACGGGAGCGGATCCGCTCCCGCTGGCGGCGCGGGCGGCCCACCGCTCCCGCTGAAAGTCCGGTCACTTTGTACCGAAGGGAGCGGTGACCGCTCCCGTTAAAAAAAAAAGTGACAACGGGAGCGTCTACCGTTCCCGTTTACATTTAACGGGAGCGGTGACCGCTCTCTTTGTCGTTAACGGGAGCACCGCTCCCTCTGACACGGAGGGAGCGGGACCATGCATGAACGCCTGTGGGGGGGTTAAACGCAGCACACCCCAATTTAATATCCAACCTGAAAGACTGTCTCGTATGTTTCTTGGCGTCGGTCAGCCATCAAAGCGTGAATCGCCGGCACAGCCTCTCCGTTGCGATATCCGACCAGCATGTACAGCTGGCTGAAGCCAAACTTCGGATTAGGCCTATAGTCGAAGGTCCCGTCGCAGATCACGTGTGACGACGCGTGGATTGTCTCCAGGTCCAATTCAGAAGCGAATACTAGCAAAGGAGGGTCGACCTGCTCCACTAGCAAGTACTTCTCGCCCAGCTGAGGGTCACTGTTGTCAGTGGTGTTGGCGCCAGTCAGTGTGCACTTCAGCTGTTCCGGAATGTCACGAACGGAGTTGACAGTAGGGAAATTAGCGTTGTAACTCCGGTAGTAGGAGCGGCGGACTCGCTTGAAAGGTGGCATGTGGTCTTCAACGGCAGTTCTCGTTGCGGCGTCAGCAGCGTGGTCCCTAACGATGGACTGCAGAGCGTCGCAGTATGCTTCCCTCGGCCGCTTGCCACTCGTCTTCAAGTTCTGCCTGGTGCCACGGTCCACCTGTTTTGCCTCGGAGTTTGAAGAAGGGAGCGGCTCGCAGAAATGAGGATTGGCTGGGTAGTCGGGGTCGTCCAACAGAATGCCGCCTTCTGTTTTCACCAGTGGTACTTTGTTTGGCAGGCCATTCTTCTTCTGAATCCCATTGCATTGTTCAAACCTCATCGAGTAATTCCACAAAGTAATGCGACAAACCTTCAAAATCCGACAACCGAAGCACTGCCATGTGGTCTTTCCATTTCTGGAGTTTTGCTTGCAGTATTCGTGCCGAAATCCAGGATTTTGAAGACTGTCATGGACCAGTATTTGACCGCCATATTTAGAAACGCCAAAAACCGCCGCGTTGCCTGCCATTCTCACAAGCGGCTGTCTCAATAGAATGAAGAAGGTAATAGTGTTGTGTACATACAGCGTCCCCACGCCGTGATTGGTGTCGCCACGCGCCGGTAACGTTAAGATTATCACTACATCGCGCTGCGTGTGGCATAAAGACACAGCTGGTGGTATAACGTCACAGCCGTGTGGCATAACGACTCAATCGTGTGGTATAACGTCACAACCTTGTGGTATAACGTCACAAATCTGTGGTATAACGACACTCGTGGTATAACGGCACTGTTTGTGGTATAACGACTCTAACCGTGGTATAACGACTCACTTTTCGTGGTATAACGTCACATTACCGCCAGTAGACAGGGAAGGGGGGGGGGGGGGGTGGGTTAGGGGCAGTTTTTTCAATTCAGGTTGGCATAAAACCAAGCAGGAAGCGAGAATGTTGGCTACAAACGCCGCCGATGGAGGTATGAAAATCTGTATTTCTTGCAGATTTAGTTGCGGGAATATTTTTAATTTGTGTTTCCTCATTGCGCGAGGCTGAGTGTCGCTCGTCAGTCATGTCTTGCGTATGTAGTTCTGGAAAGGACGCCCTCCCGCTCCCACACAGAGTTGTTCCTGACGGTTGTTCCCGAAGCCCCGTCGGGGAAGCTGTCGTCTGCCACAGTGGTTTTCAGTAAGTGACTCGCCTTCTCTATCGACACTACCGTCCTGTGGTAAAAGTTCGCAGTACGACAAACGTTCCAGGTTCACGGTAAAAGCTCCCACGGCAAACGTTCCCTTATGGCAAAAGTTCCAGAAGCCCTATCCTGTGGCCCTTCTCTGGCGGCACTCTGTCCCTCTCTCACGTTGAATACTACGAGTACACTGCGCAAAAGGGGAAGCGAAGCACGGCTCTTGGCGCCGACACAGCGCAGACAGAGCGAAGAAAGGCTCTTGGCTTGCAAGCAGTCAGCAAAGTGATTCATTCTATGTGTGTCTTGTCTTTGCGATATGGACATGCTGTTTGGTCGTGACGCATTCCAAATGAACAACCGCCTCTACAGTTGTCAGACAATCTCCAGGCAAAAACTCCCAGACGCTGTCCGACTATCAGATGTTACAAAACTGGACCAGAAGAATAGACTTGTAAAATGTTGGCATCTACCAAATACGTAATGAAGAGTTGAAAGTGCTTGATATTCGAGGTGCTCGGCTAGTCAACAAGGAAACGATCTGCTGACTTCTCACATCATGCGATCGAATTGTAACGGTCTTGCTTTCCTTCTCAACTCCAAATTCTCATGTCACTTCGGTGCAACTTTATTTGTTTGAGTGTCACTTCCGTTTGCCCTAAATATTTCCTCATGAACGCTGTGTGGTGTGGGTTGCCGTTCTTTTGTATTCTCCAAAATTGGCCTCGAAAATGTGCGTTTCCCCACTCAGGTGCGGGCGAATACATACGGCGGTTACTGTTGCTCTATTCGCCCAATAGCAAGGGCGCTCCAATCTACTGCTACTGTATGCCTGTATTGCATCACACTCACTAGCCGTTCCTTCCCGTTGCAGAAGAATTCCTGAGATCTGAATACCATGGAATGTAGTCGTCAATGGCCGTAATGCCCTGTTGCATGATCTGTCCTGTTCAAGGTCTGTCTGTTGCAAGGTCTGTCCCGTTGTGAGCCAACGGCGCTGGTCGCCTCGCACGCGCGCAGCAACGTCCGCCCTGTTCATTGTCAAGGTCTGACCTGTTGCAAGATTTGCCCTGTTGAAGGGTCTGTCCTATGGCAGGGTTTGTCCTGTTGCAAGGCCTGTCCTATTGCAAGGCCTGTCCTGTTGCCAGGTCTCTCCTGTTACAAGGTCTGTCCTGTTGAAAGATCTGTCCTGTTGAAAAATCTGTCCTGTTGCGACCCAACGGTGCTGTTCGCCTCGCGCGACCATCCTGTTGTCACGTCTGTCCTGTTGCAAGATCTGTCCTGTTGCAAGATGTGTCCTTTTGCAAGATCTGTCCTGTTGCAAGATTTGCCCTGTTGTAAGATCTGTACGGTTGCAAGATCTGTCCTGTTGCAGGGTCTGTCCTGTTGCAAGATCTGTCCTGTTGCAAGGTCTGTCCTGTTGCAAGATCTGTCCTGTTGCACGATCTGTCCTATTGCAAGATCTGTCCTGTTGCAAGGTCTGTCCTATTGCAAGATCTGTCTTGTTGCAAGGTCTGTCCTGTTGCAAAATCTGTCCTGTTGCAAAATCTGTCCTGTTGCAAGATTTGTCCTGTTGCAAAATCTGTCCTGTTGCAAGGTTTGTTCTGTTGATTTGTCCTGTTGCAAGATTTGTCCTGCGATCCTGTTGCAACGTCTGTGCTGTTGCAGCGTCCTGTTGCAGAAAGTCTGTCCTGTTGCAAGCAAATGGCGCTGACTGCCTCGCGAAGGCGCCGTACAAAGCGGCGCGCAAAACAAATGCTAGAGAGCGGGCCGATTGTCCTGTTGCAAGATCTGTCCTGTTGCAAGTCGGCTCTGTTGAATTGCACATTGCAAGGTTCTCTGCTGTACCGCGCACTGCCGCACTGTTCGCTTTTGCAAGGCTCTGCTACCGTGCATTGCCGTACTGTTCAGGCAAAGCCTGCGTTGAAGGCAGGCAGCAACAGGCGACGCTGGCCGTGCAGCGATTGATTCTCCGCGGCCGATCCATCGAGGCGAGCGAGCTTCTCTGCGGGACGCCGCTGGCGTCCTGCTGGCTTCCTAGCGCGTGCGTGCTGAAGCTTGGCGTGGCGAAGTGCTAGCGAGGCAAGCGCGTGCTGAAGCGTCGCGTCGCGTAGTGCTAGGAAGGCGAGCGTTTCGGACGGACGGACGGACAGGCAAACCTCTACGGACGGACGGACGGACGGCGAAAGAGGGTGACTTGATAGGCGCGGCAACAGGAGGGGGTGCTAGGGAGGGGGGAAGGGGTTGCAAGCCACCTCAGCAGGGCGCCGCTGACGCGCGCGCGCGCGCGCTATAGCGTTGCGTGGCGCCAGGCAGGCTCGTGGATTGCGTTGAAGGCAAACCTCTACGGACGGACGGACGGACACTACACCTAGCGATGCATATAAAAACTCCGAGTTACGAAACTAAAAACTAAACTAAACTAATTTTGGAGTTTTTTACCAACTAGCTGTTAAAAAACTCACAAAAATTAACTAATTTTGGGTTAGTTTTTTAACTGCAGTTAAAAAAGTAACTCGAGCCAGCCAGTTTTTTAACAGTTTTTTAATTATATCGCACTAGAAATGTGCTTCTGACTGATTATGACCATCAGAACTGTCAGTAATTCTCCAAAATTTGTCTGAAACTTGTCTCACTATCACCAAGCCACCTCCGACATAGGCCAAATCGGCCACGCAAATGGTTTGTCAGGAATGACAAGACTCAATTTGCGGACTTTGTGACTGAAGCACTGCAGTTCAAAAACTAATTTTTAACTGCTCGGTTAAAAAACTAGTTTTTGAGTATGGTGTTTTTTGTGGTTTTTTTTTGTGGTTGTGTCTTTTTGTTGGTTGGTGTCTTGTGGTGTGTTGTGTTGGGTGGTCTGGTGTGTTGTTTGTTTTTTGTGCTCCTTCCGTGGGTGGGGTTTGGCTTTTGTCTCCTCTCCGCTTCTCCTCTGTTCCTTCTTTGATTTCGCTGGCTACGTCCCACGCCACGGACGGTCACTCGCTCGTCTTCGTGGGCGGCGCCTCTGTCTCGCTGCTCTTTCTCCGTGTTTTCTTCTTTTTGTGGATGGCGTGCTCTGCGCAAGAAACTTCGGTTGAGCTTTCGACGCTCAATCGGCGCCGTCGTCAGAGCCTGAACGACAGTGGTATAACAAGACTGTCACATAACAACGCCCTTACATAAACGCGCCAGCTACATACATAACAAGCTAATCACAGGAGCCACAATAGTCTATGTCTGGTGACGACGCGGCCGCAATCGCCTAGGCGATAAGGGCACAGTTGGAGGCGACACCAAGCCCAAAGCTTGGTTCTGCCGCTGAGGGGGGAGAGAAGGGAGTCGTCTGGCCACGACGTCCCACGCCTGGTTCAGATTTCGTCCCCTGCTGCGATTGACAGCAGAGGAGGCGCCCAGATTCAGGTTTTCAATGGCTTGGCGGCCTGCCTTTCGAATGAGCAGCGCCTCCTTCACCTGACGGATCTCATTGTGCTGCTCGACAGCCACCACCTTTGCCTCTGAGAAGTTCGGGTTGTGCAGTGGAGCCAGGTGGTCGCAGAAAGCTCCCTGGCGGTTCTTCCAGCCTCGTTGGTGTTCGGCTATTCTTGTCTTCAGCTGACGGTCAGTTTGGCCAATGTAGATCTGGCCGCAGTCGCAGGAGACGCAGTAGACGACGTCTGAGGTCTCGGTCACCTTCAGTTTGGGCTTCAGCTTTGGCCTCAAATCAGACATGACCGTGTGGGCGCTTCTAGGCACAAAGCGCACGCCCGCTCGCCTTCCCAGTCGTTGGAGGTGCTGGTAGAGGCCGTCGACGAAAGGCAGGGACAGGGTCAGTATGGGCTTTTGGACTTCAGTTGCAGGTATTTCCTCTCCAGTGACTGGGGCCCTCCACTTCTGCAGAATTGGTGCCATAATGCGGTCTATTGTGGCGAATGTGAAGCCATGTTCACGAAACAACTGGCGTATGAAGCGCTGCTCGTTCCCCAGTAGCTCCTCAGAAGAGCAGTGGCTCACCGCTCTGTAGGTCAGTGATTTGATGGCAGACTCCTTATGGGTTCGGTGGTGGTGAGAACCTGCTGCTATGAAGCTGTTGGAGTTGCACGGCTTCCTATAGACAGTGGTGGTGACAGAGGGCGTCGCCCTAGTCACCAGCACGTCCAGAAACGGCAGGCTGCCACTCGTCTCCAGTTCCATGGTGAACTGAATGGAGGGGCGCCGGGAGTTGAAGTGGGCCAGCAGTCGGTGGAGCTCCGCCTCGCCATGGGGCCAGATTAGGAAGCAGTCGTCCACATAGCGGAGGAACAGCTTCGGCTTCAGAGGCCAGTTGTCAAGGGCCTCAGTTTCCAACTCGCCCATGTAGAGGTCTGCCACTGCTGGAGACATGGCCTTGCCCATGGCCAAGCCGCTGGTCTGCTTGAAAACCCTGTCGCCCACCTGCACCAAAGTGTTCTCGAGGCAAAATCGTAACAACGACGTCACCTGGCTGGGCGCTAAGTGGGTATGGGAGCCCAGAGAGGCGTAGGTGGCCAGTTGTGTCTCTATCAGTTGGCAGCTCTCATCGACGGGCACCTTTGTGAACAGTGAAACCACGTCGAAGGAAGCCAGCAGGTCGGTGTCCTCCAGCTCGACCTCTCGTAACCTGCTGAGGAAGTCATCGCTGTCGCGCAGGCTGAAGGGGGACCTGGGCAACAATCCCAGTAGCCTCGTCAGGTGCTTGCATAGTCTTGCGTCTGGGCAGCCATAGGTGGGCGTAATTGGCCTGAACTTAAGGCCTTCTGCAGCGGCAGCGCGTTCTTCAGGAGTGCTGGGAATGCTCTCCAGCTTGTGAGTTTTGGCGAGGGCATAGAATGGCGCCGCCCTGCCATGGGACTGCTGGCATCGTCTGTACTCCTGGTATCGCGCCGGGTCGTCTCGTCTCAGCTCTGGAAGGGTGCTTTGGCCCGCGAAGCACTCCTTCAGCAGCTTGCCCATCTCAGTGGCAAGCTTGCCTGCGGCGTCAGCTGGCTGAGGTTGGAAGTCCTCCACCAATTGGAGGACTTTCTGACTGTAGCGCTCAGCGTCTAGGACCACCAGACTATTGCTCTTGTCAGCGCGGACGACCCTTAGGCTGTCGTCCTCCACCACCTCTCTAAGGGCCTTCTGCAGAGGCAGAGGAATGACAGACTTGGGCTGCTTTCGCCAACGGCCCAGCAGAGAGATGCAGTCCAGGCGGAACTGTGCGACACCTTCTGCCTCGTGGCAGTCCAAGACTTCAGCAGCGTACTCCACCCTGGCTGCCAAGTCCAGCAGTGGCAGCTTCTTGGGTGGCAGACCAAACTTGCCTCCCAGCAGCAGGGCGGCCTCTTGCTGGCTTGTGAGCTCCTTGCTGCTCAGATTGATCAGCTGCTTGCTCTTGGCCAGGAGGGGCTGCTCTGTCGGACCAGTGGTCCTTTGAAAGACTGCGCCGTGTTCCAAAATTAGGGTGTTCAACTTCTTGTACTTCTTCTCTCTGAGGGCTGAGAAGGTCCAGTGGTAGCCCTTCTGCCAGAATTGAGCTACCCCTGGTAGAAGGTCAGATGGGCAGTCGGCCTCCACCAGAAGTCGACGACGCCTGATTTCCTCCCTCAGGGAGCAACTCCGGTGGGACCAGAAGGCCTGTCGCCGTCTGACCAGCTGCTTCTCGATCTCCTTTGCCCATGCAGCATCTCTCCAGTTGCCAGTGTTCAGCCTCCAGCGCAGTCCCTTGGGTACCAGTCCCATTTGGGCGCACTGCTTCAGAAACAGGAAGTGGCTGAATGCAGTCGCCAGTTGGTGGTGCAGCTGTCGCAGTTGGGTGACGCTGTTGCGGAAACGCCTGCCCAGGCGTGTTTCAATGGATTTGAGAAAGCCTTCTGCGCAGGATGATGTATTCATGAGTATTTGTGGATGGCGTGCTCTGCGCAAGAAACTTTGGTTGAGCTTTCGACGCTCAATCGGCGCCGTCGTCAGAGCCTGAACGACAGTGGTATAACAAGACTGTCACATAACAACGCCCTTACATAAACGCGCCAGCTACATACATAACAAGCTAATCACAGGAGCCACAATAGTCTATGTCTGGTGACGACGCGGCCGCAATCGCCTAGGCGATAAGGGCACAGTTGGAGGCGACACCAAGCCCAAAGCTTGGTTCTGCCGCTGAGGGGGGAGAGAAGGGAGTCGTCTGGCCACGACGTCCCACGCCTGGTTCAGATTTCGTCCCCTGCTGCGATTGACAGCAGAGGAGGCGCCCAGATTCAGGTTTTCAATGGCTTGGCGGCCTGCCTTTCGAATGAGCAGCGCCTCCTTCACCTGACGGATCTCATTGTGCTGCTCGACAGCCACCACCTTTGCCTCTGAGAAGTTCGGGTTGTGCAGTGGAGCCAGGTGGTCGCAGAAAGCTCCCTGGCGGTTCTTCCAGCCTCGTTGGTGTTCGGCTATTCTTGTCTTCAGCTGACGGTCAGTTTGGCCAATGTAGATCTGGCCTCTCACGGCACCCCCCCCCCCCCCGGGGGGCGAGAGGGGGCGGGGGGGGGCACACCCCCCCGCTCTCTCCCCCGCGCGCTCCCCCTGTTCCCAAAGGTACCCGTCGATGAGAGCTCCCCGCTCCTAGAGGCGCAACTGGCCAACTACGCCTCTCTGGACTCCCACACCCACTTAGGGCCAAGCCAGGTGACGTCGCTGTTACGATTTTGCCTCATGAACACTCTGGTGCAGGTGGGCGACAGGGTCTTCAAGCAGGCCAGTGGCCTGGCCATGGGCAAGGCCATGTCTCCAGCAGTGGCCGACATCTACATGGGCCAGCTGGAAACTGAGGCACTTGACAGCTGGCCTCTGAAACCGAAGCTGTTCCTCCGCTACGTGGACGACTGCTTCCTCATCTGGCCCCATGGCGAGGCAGAGCTCCACCGACTGCTGGGCCACTTCAACTCCCAGCGCCCCTCCATTCAGTTCACCATGGAACTGGAGGCGAGTGGCAGCCTGCCATTCCTGGACGTATTGGTGACTAGGGCGACGCCCTCTGTCACCACCACAGTCTACAGGAAGCCATGCAACTCCAACAGCTTCATAGCCGCTGGTTCTCACCACCACCGAACCCATAAGGAGTCTGCCATCAAATCGCTGACATTCAGGGCGGTCAGCCACTGTTCCTCTGAAGAGCTGCTGACGAACGAGCAGCGCTTCATACGCCAGTTGTTTCGTGAACATGGCTTCCCGTTTGCCACAATTGACCGCATTATGGCCCCAATTCTGCAAAAGTGGAGGGCCCCAGTCACTGGAGAGCCTGCCGCTGAAGTGCAAAAGCCCATACTGACGCTCTCCCTGCCCTTCGTCGACGGCCTCTACCAGCAGCTGCAGCGACTGGGACGACGAGCTGGCGTGCGATTCGTGCCAAGAAGCGCACGCACTGTCATGTCTGACTTGAAGCCAAAACTGAAACCCAAACTGAAGGTGGCTGAAGCCTCTGACGTCGTCTACTGTGTCAACTGCGACTGCGGCCAGGTCTACATTGGCCAGACCGACCGCCAGCTCAAGACAAGAATAGCCGAGCACCAACGAGGCTGGAGGAAAGGCCAGGGGGCTTTCTGCGGCCACCTGGCTCCGCCCCATCATCCAAACTTCTCAGAGGCAAAGGTGGTGGCTGTGGAGCAACACAATGAGATCCGCCAGGTGAAAGAGGCGTTGCTGATTCGAAAAGCTGGCCGACAAGCCATTGAAAATTTGAATCTGGGCGCCTCCTCTGCTGTCAATCGCAGCAGGGGACGAAATCTGAATCAGGCGTGGGATGTCGTGACCAGACGACTCCCCTCCCTCCCGCGGCCACAAAACCCAAACTCGACGTCGCCTGCCCTTATCGCCCAGGCGCTTGCGGCCGCGCCGTCGCCAGAATTAGACTGTTGTTGAGTGTGATTATTTTGTAGCAGGCGCGTGTAAGTAGGCGCGTTGTTACTAGCGATGCATATAAAAACTCCGAGTTACGAAACTAAAAACTGAACTAAACTAATTTTGGAGTTTTTTACCAACTAGCTGTTAAAAAACTCACAAAAATTAACTAATTTTGGGTTAGTTTTTTAACTGCAGTTAAAAAAGTAACTCGAGCCAGCCAGTTTTTTAACAGTTTTTTAATTATATCGCACTAGAAATGTGCTTTTGACTGATTATGACTATCAGAACTGTCAGTAATTCTCCAAAATTTGTCTGAAACTTGTCTCACTATCACCAAGCCACCTCCGACATAGGCCAAATCGGGCACGCAAATGGTTTTTCAGGAATGACAAGACTCAATTTGCGGACATTGTGACTGAAGCACTGCAGTTCAAAAACTAATTTTTAACTGCTCAGTTAAAAAACTAGTTTTTGATTAAAAAATTAACTCAGGTCCAGTTTTTTAACCAGGTAAAAAACAAAAAGTAACTCAGCTCCAGTTTTTTAACTAGGTAAAAAACAAAAATTAACTCAGGATTAGTTTTTATATGCATCGCTAGTTGTTACTGTGACACTCTTGTTATGCCACTGTCTGTTCAGGCTCTGACGACGGCGCCGATTGAGCGTCGAAAGCTCAACCAAAGTTTATTGCGCAGAGCACGCCATCCACAAATGCCAATGAATACATCATCCTGCGCAGAAGGCTTTCTCAAATTTAAAAATTCTTCAATTATTACTTTGAGTGACCCTGTGAGGTGATCCCAAAGTGAAACGATTTGGCCTGGTGGTCAACGACAAGGTTTCTGCAAAGTGAAACGATTTGGCCTTGTAGTCAACGACGGGGGATCCAGAAAGCGATTTGGACTGGTAGTCAACGACAGGATTTCCACAAAGTGAAACGATTTGGCTTTTCATTCAATGACAGGGTTTCCACAAAGTAAACGATTTGGCCTGGCATTCAACAACAGTGTTTCCAGAAATTGAAGCGATTTGGCCTGGTAGTCAACGACACGGCTTCCGCAAAGTGAAGCGATTTGGCCTGGTAGTCAACGACACGGCTTCCACAAAGTGAAGCGATTTGGCCTGGTAGTCAACGACACGACTTCCACAAAGTTAAACGATTTGGTCTGGCATTCAACGACAGGTCTTCCACAAAGTGAAACGATTTGGCCTTGTAGTCAACGACAAAGCTTCCACAAAGTGAAACGATTTGGCCTGGTAGTCAATGACAAGGCTCCCACAAAGTAAAGCGATTTGGCCTGGTAAGTCAGCAGGCTTCCACAGAGTTAAACGATTTGGCCTGGTAGTCAACGACAGGGCTTCCACAAAGTGAAGCGATTTGGCCGAGTAATCAACGACAGGGCTTCCCCAAAGTGAAACGATTTGGCCTTATAGTCAACGACAGTGCTTCCACAGAGTGAAGCGATTTGACCTGGTAGTCAACGACACGGCTTCCACAAAGTGAAACGATGTGGCCTGGTACCACTCAATGACAGGTAGGGTGAACAATACAGCAGCGTTTATTGTGTGGTTGTTTGGGTTTTGTTGATTACCCGAAGACAGCAAAGTGATGGAAGTAGCACACTTTGCTTCGTTAACGGCAGATTTCGTGGCTCAGCATTGTCTGCATTGAGGACATAGGTAGAGAACGAAATACGTGACTGCGAGAGGCGCATTCAGCGATAGTAATAGCGCAACTTAGTGGCACGGCTGGAGGAATTCGAGGAAGCTCAGACTTGGGCGGGGGCCACATTCGGGAAGAAAGCGCGAAAACAACTTTGAGGTAAAGAGACTGTACTTCTTCCATCCAAGCAATCCCACAACAATTGTACACAACACACAACGTTGAAACGATACACAACTCTTTGCTTTGCGTGTGCTGTGAGCTGCCGCTACCAGCTTTACGACTGTCGCAATTGTTAGCCATCAATTCGTACCTACTTTTCAGTGAGTGATCACATAACAGATAAGTGTGACAGTGCGCCGGTAGCAATCGTCCACCCTCCTACCCGTAATAGAGGACGAGAAGAGAGGTCGCCGAATGAGGAGGGAAGGCACTCCCTGTGGTCGCAGAGGTAGATAAGGCGCGCGCGCTTGAGAGTTTGTCTGAAAGGTGGACGGACGGCATACGTGTAAGCGCCAACCGGCCAGGGGGGGGGGGGGGGGGGGGGGGGGGGGGTGGGGGGGGGGGGGGGTCGGGGGTATAGGACCCCTCAGGGGGGGGGGGGGGTCTGAGGCCTCTGGAGGGGGGCCAAATGACCTAAAAATTTTGCCAAAAAAGTGCCAAAAAACAAGAAAATGTTGCAACAAGCTGTTTTAAAAAAGTTGAGTTGTTTTGTTAATACAGAGTGGTTTGTGAGTGTTTTAAAGTGGAAGAGTAAAAGAGTGGATACTTTTGTAAAGTATTTCGAAGCCTTTCCGATATGACGCGCGCCCGCCCGGAGTCCACTATTCATGCGCTACTTCTGACACGCTCCTTTCTGAGAGGTTCTTGCAGGGCAACATTGGGATCGCCCGGGATTAATTTTTTGAGCAAGACACACGCATTTCTAAGCGGTTGTTGCAAGGCAAAGGTGGGATCGCCCGGGATTAATTTTTTTAGCAGACAAAGTTGTTCGTAAGACAAGGGTTTAAAAAAACAAAAGTATTTTTTTAGGAATGAGCGTTCAACAACTGCCTCCACGTAAGCTTTCAAACGGTCGAACGAATGCCGCTCTACAACGTAAGACGAGCAAGTTACGGCCCATTTGCTGTTTGAACCTTTGGGTTACTGTAGCTCGCGATATTCAAACTTTTGAGTTTCGACCAATAGGAGAACAAATGATCAGTGAGTCAAGAGCTATCCAGCAACTCAAGATTGTCTCTCTACGACGCACGCTGAGCGAGTTAGAGCGATTTCTATGCTAAAAACGCGAGAATGTCGCTTTTCGTGGTGCGTGTTTGCGTAATTAACAAAATTTTTACGCCACGTGAAAGAGCACGTCGAGACCTTTTAGTTGACCTATCGCACGCCGCTCTACGACGTAAGACGAGCGTGTTAGAGCCGTTTTGCGTTTTGGACCTTCGGGTTACTGTAGCGCGCGCAATTCAAACTTTTGATTTTCGACATCTCTTAACGGAATTATCAGTGTGCCGAAACCTATTCAAGGAACTCAAGATCGTCTATCTATGACGGAAGACGAGCGAGTTAGATAAGTTTTGCGTTTTAAACCTTTGGGTTACTGTA
This sequence comes from Linhomoeus sp. GSCO2_2, assembly GCA_030248115.1. Taxonomy (NCBI): domain Eukaryota; kingdom Metazoa; phylum Nematoda; class Chromadorea; order Monhysterida; family Linhomoeidae; genus Linhomoeus; species Linhomoeus sp. GSCO2_2. The sequence goes on along the minus strand of JASAMZ010006328.1, from coordinate 23,155 downwards.
GCTCCCGAAATTCAAACTTTTGAGTTTCGACCAATAGAAGAACAAATGATCAGTGAGTCGAGAGCTATCCAGCCAACCCAAGATCGTCTCCGTACGACGCACGCTGAGCGAGTTAGAGCGATTTCTGCGTTAAAAACGCGAGAATGCCGCCTTTCGTGTTGCGTGTTTGCGTAATTACGAAACTTTTTTATGCCAAGCGAAAGCGCACGTCGAGACCTTTCAGTTGACCTATCGCACGCCGCTCTACGACGTAAGACGAACGAGTTAGAGCCGTTTTACGTTTTGACGTTCGGATTACTGTAGCGCGCGCAATTCAAACTTTTGAATTTCGAAGTCTCCTGGCAACATTACCAGTGAGTCGAGACCTATCCATAAAGCCCAAGATCTCCTTCCTACGACGTTCCAACGCCGAGATATGAGAGCGTGACGAACGAACGAACGGACGAACGAACGGACGCAAAGCTCTCGTAGGGGTTCGCCCGGCTGAGGCCGGGCGAAAAAATAGGCCAAAAAGTGCCAAAAATCGCTTAATTTTGGTCAGAAACGTCCAAAATATAGCGCCGCAGGCGAAAATTTTGCTATTTTCAAGCGCCGCAGGCGAAATTTTTGCCATTTTTAAGCGCCGCAGGCGAAAATTTTTGAAATTCTAGGGGGGGGTCTTTTGGGGAAGGCGGGAGGGGGGTCCAGGTTCCCCGTCGCAGGTTCCATCAACTTCCAAGCGTCGAACCCCATTGCCAATCCCACCTCAGTGTGGATCGTAGTTTGGCAAAGCCTCGTCGCTCCCCTCTCCTCCACCTGTGAAAATACTCAACAAGCTGTGTGTGTAAAAAGTTCAACCTATACTTTGTGTCTGTCAAATGTTGGTGAACAGTATAGTGAACTTTGTACACGTCGTTAGCCGCATCTGGGGAAAGTGTCTTGAGAACTTGTACCTTAATGCCAAGTGCAGCTATCCCCACGATACGGTTGTCTGTACAGCTGATCTGAAGCTCAGTGATATCGCCGCGTTCGCTATATGTTATCGGCATGATACGACGCCGTTTATCTGATGTTTCCTACCTGTGTGAAAACGCCACATCCAACAAAAAACTTGCCAAACGATTGGTGCGAGCGAATTCCTGTGTTCAGCGTACGCATTTCTGTTTCGGAGTGCACATTCATCGTTATCATCAATAAACAGCTGTTCTGGCCATTAGACGAAAATCTCGATTTTGACATTTATTTAAAATTTTAATTCAAATATCTCGAAATTGGAATTTATTGAAAATGTAAACCTATGTCACAAATTCTTATTGGCATACGGCCTTACCATTTCCGCGTTCAAATTAATCAAAAAACGACGTTCTATTTTTGTTGATTTATGGAATTTTGAAAAATAATCACGTATTTCTGTTAAATTCCATATTTGCAAAAAATTTCTCTTGCATTACAAGTTATCCGCAGTCCATGCTCCTTCCATTTCTGAAGAAATTTCGCCGCTATGTCATCAGGTGAAAAAGTCGATTTTCGACATTTTCATATTTGGATTGAAAATATCTCGAAATTACAATTTTAAAAAACTGCAAAACTATGTCACAAATCCTTATTGGCATACGACCTTTCCATTTCTGCATTCAAATTTGTCAATAAACGACGTTGTATTTTAGTCAATTTATGCAATTTTGACAAATAATCGCGTATTTCTATTAAATTCCACATATGCAAAAAATTTCTTTTGTGGTACAAATTATCCGCGGTCCATGCTCCTTCCATTTCTGAAGAAATTTCGCGGCTAGCGCATCAGACGAAAAAGTCGATTTTCGACATTTTCGAATTTTAATTGCGAATATCTCGAAAATGCGAAATTAGCAACACAAACGGACACCGGATCCGTACTCAGCGACCTCGACTCTACTTGACCACATATGTCACCTATTTTACTTCGGTGCCACGGACGGACGGACGGACGGACACACAGACAGACAGACAGACAGACAGACATTGTCATCCGTATATATACACCTCGCCGCGCTGAGGCGCGGCGAAAAAATACGGCGAAGAAATCCCTCGGTGGCGGAGGTCACCGTTAATACTACACACCCCGTCCCGCACACCCAGTGTCCCTCATCCCGCCCAGAACGCAAGCCCTACCCCAACGAACCCCCTACCAGGACGTCATGTCCCAGAATCTGCCCCATGGACTGATGTTCTTCAACCCCGTCAGCCCTCCCACAGCTCATGATGTCACACATGGAGGACCTTCCAAAATCCCATTGCCCCCCCCCCCACCACAGATGCCCCCCCCCCCCCCAAGGAGGACCCTTCCTGAACCTATTCGGAGTACCAACACCGATCGGTCGATTGGGTGGAAATTGTTCTGCTGGAGAAATTGTTCTACCAGGCGAGAGGGGAAGTTGTTCTACTTTTTGGGAATTTCTTTTACCTCGGTGTGAAATTGTTCTACCGCATTGGGAAATTGTTCTACGCCTACTGCGGGAGGACAAATGTCAGCTAACATGTAATGTTAGTGCCCTAACATGTAATGTATGTTAGTGCCCTAACATGTAATGTTAGTGCCAAAACTGAAGCATCACCACTGCATTCGCGCCCCAGTACGCACACACGTTTCATCTTCCCTAGTGAACAGTTGGCAGCAGAAAGTGCACACCACAGCCACAACACACACAGCCACCATAGTTTCGATACTTTCAGTACTACCTACCAAGTGTGCCTTTTGACGAGGCGCTGCGTCATGCACCTGGTCGTTCGAGATTCCAGCTAAAACGCGGATCGACGTGAGATTTCATATCGAGCATAGATCGATAACAAATCGGCACCACAAATCGGTATTATGTTGAATTTGGAATAATTTTGCAGAGTGACTCTGTTGCATAAACAAGTGCCAGTCATCTACTGATGATGGTCGCGCTGGCACTGCGTACCTGAGTCTAGATCAGGGGGAAAGGGGGGGGGGGGGGGGGGGGGCGAAACGCAGCAAAAGGCCGAAAATATGATGGGCGCCACCTAATTCAACGTCCAAGATGTTGGGGTCTACGTCTGCCGTGATGATCCTTTCGATTGTTCTTTGGTTGTCGGGACCATTTGTAACCTATCTCACTAAAATATGAATGTGCGCCAGCGTTACAGTAACCCAAAGTTCGAAAATGAACAAACGACCTAGCTCGTCTTACGTCGTAGAGAGGCGTGCCACATCTTGTTTAAAGCTCTCGGCGTGCTCTTTCATATTGAACTATTGTGTTTTGATCAAATAGCTACATACAATAAGTCGTTGTGGTGACATAGAGGACGCCTATTAGAGGAAATACGGTATCCTTGCGAACAATGGACGTCTATTTTAGGTGAAAACACAAATAAAGTTACACGTAGCATTACCTCCGCTGGCTAACTCCAACAGCACGCTATATCTCTTCACCCGCGGCCAGTTCTTCCATGGCTGCTTGAATGGAGATCGTCGTTCTTTGGACATTCTCAACAGTCACCAATTTCTAATCTCTCAACTTCTTTCTACCTCTCTACTTCTTCACTTCTTCAACAAAAACTACAATGAGAGGAGACGAGAGGGGGGGGGGGTGGCTACACCGTAGACACACAACTGTTAACGATATATCATAGAGTTAGCAGCAGTAGGGGGTGGGGGATCTGTCGCGGCTAGACCAGCTATTGTGATCGATTGGTAATTTGCAACAGTGACAGTTGCAGCAAATGCTACTACTCAATCCTGTTTTCGTTTGCAGTTTACGCGATTTCATTGCACCTGATGAATCACCGAGAGGGGGAGAGGGAGGGGGATAGTGATTCATTCATTTATCACGTGATTCATTACACCTGATGAATCACCGAGAGCGGGAGAGAGAGGGGGAGAGAAGGAAGGAGGGGAGGGATGGAGGGAGAGAGTGGCAGAGTGAGGGGGAAGGATTGAAGGAGAGGGAGGGTGGGAGAGAGGGGGGATGGAGAGGGAGGGAGAGAGGGAGGCGGTGTGTAAGTAAGGGATGGTGAGGGAGGCGGGGGTTAGGAAGGGAGGGAGAGGTGGAAGGGAGAGCAGGGAAGAGGGAGAGAGGCTCGGTGGGAGGGAGACGGAGATGGGCGGTGATGGTGGAGGAGGGAGGAATCTTTAAAAATTCTACTGCATTTTCCAGGTGGCAGGCCAGCCAGCCCCAGCAGCAGCAGCAGGCCCCCCAGCAAATGGTCTCCAACCTGTGGTTGGCCTGGAGGCAAACAAGCTCCGGTATTAAAAAGTTGAGTTTGTATTCTGGCTGACTTTGTAAAGAGTTGCGTTCTTTCTGCAGAGAGTGAGAGAGTTCATCGCCCGCACGCTCCGCTTCATGACCCCCGCTTCGCAAGAGGGTATTGCATAGCAATATTGATTTCGCCCGCGATTTGGCTTTTAGAGCAAGAACATCCCTCTTTCAAGCAACGTTTTAAAAAAAGTGACAAAAACTTGCAAAGTTTTGGCAAACAATTGACTGAGCACAAAACAACGCACTACGAGCAATCAAACCGTGTCGCACTTCTGCATGTAGCAAACAGCTATCTTAGTGTTAAAATAGTGAGAATGGCGTTTTCTGCGGTGCGTCCTTGCGTTATTGAAAAATTTATTGCTGCCGCGTGAAAGTGCACGCCGAGAGCTTTCACCTGATGCGTCGATTGCCACTCTATGACGTAAGACGAACGAGTTAGAGCCGTTTTGTGCTTTTGCACCTTCGAGTTACTGTAACTCGCGAAATTCAAACTTTTGAGTTTCGACCAATGGAAGAGCAAGTGATCAGTGAGTCGGGAGCTATCCAAAAAGCTCGAGATCGTTTTCTACGACGCAAGTTGAGCGCGTTAGAGCGACTTCAGCGTTAAAATGCCGAGAATGGCGTTTCACGCGGTGCGTGTTTGCGTAATTGAAAAAACTTTTGCAGTCGCATGAAAGAAAACGTCGAGAGCTTTCACCTGACGTATCGCTTGCCACTCTACGACGTAAGACGAGCGAGTTAGAGCCGTTTTGTGCTTTTGCACCTTCGAGTTACTGTAACTCGCGAAATTCAAACTTTTGAGTTTCGACCAATGGAAGAGCAAGTGATCAGTGAGTCGGGAGCTATCCAAAAAGCTCGAGATCGTCTCTCTAGGACGCAAGTTGAGCGCGTTAGAGCGATTTTAGCGTCAAAATGCCGAAAATGGCGTTTTCCGCTGTGCGTGTTTGCGTAATTAAAAGACTTGTTGCAGCCGCATGAAAGAGCACGTCGAGAGCTTTCACGTCTGTCACAGTTGTCGCAGTTGTCTGCATAAATAGGTATTAATTGTGCCATTTGTAGACACGATCTAATACGTGCTCCCGCCAAAAAAGTCTGAATACCATAAACAGTATTAGTAGTTAGGAAGGCGAAACGTGGCACGTGGATAGTGTGACTGAAGGGCTATAGAACGGTTCGTCGACCGTGGGAGTCGAGTGTTGCATGGGCGTGTGGCGATAGGGCGAAGTTCGTTGAAGACGAAGTTGCGTAATCAGGTGGTACGTACATTATGTAGATCGACTATGGGTATACTGCAGTGTTTGAGCTTTGCGTGATCGCGGATATGCGAGAAACTGAAAGGTGAGTTCGTCGAAGGTGTGAGAGGGTGAGACGGGGAGTTATGGTGTCAATTTGTAGCTGCTTTGTAGTGCCGCAGATGAGTAATGCTTAGAGGAGTGGCTTTTGTCAAGGGCTGGGCGAGCGGCGGTATGCTGGCGCGCGCGCATTGATGGGAGCAGATCTGGCGGAACAAGCTCCGGTATTAAAAAGTTGAGTTTGTATTCTGACTGACTTTGTAAAGAGTTGCGTTCTTTCTGCAGAGAGTGAGAGAGTTCATCGCCCGCACGCTCCGCTTCATGACCCCCGCTTCGCAAGAGGGTATTGCATAGCAATATTGATTTCGCCCGCGATTTGGCTTTTAGAGCAAGAACATCCCTCTTTCAAGCAACGTTTTTAAAAAAGTGACAAAAACTTGCAAAGTTTTGGCAAACAATTGACTGAGCACAAAACAACGCACTACGAGCAATCAAACCGTGTCGCACTTCTGCATGTAGCAAACAGCTATCTTAGTGTTAAAATAGTGAGAATGGCGTTTTCTGCGGTGCGTCCTTGCGTTATTGAAAAATTTATTGCTGCCGCGTGAAAGTGCACGCCAAGAGCTTTCACCTGATGCGTCGATTGCCACTCTATGACGTAAGACGAACGAGTTAGAGCCGTTTTGTGCTTTTGCACCTTCGAATTACTGTAACTCGCGAAATTCAAACTTTTGAGTTTCGACCAATGGAAGAGCAAGTGATCAGTGAGTCGGGAGCTATCCAAAAAGCTCGAGATCGTTTTCTACGACGCAAGTTGAGCGCGTTAGAGCGACTTCAGCGTTAAAATGCCGAGAATGGCGTTTCACGCGGTGCGTGTTTGCGTAATTGAAAAAACTTTTGCAGTCGCATGAAAGAAAACGTCGAGAGCTTTCACCTGACGTATCGCTTGCCACTCTACGACGTAAGACGAGCGAGTTAGAGCCGTTTTGTGCTTTTGCACCTTCGAGTTACTGTAACTCGCGAAATTCAAACTTTTGAGTTTCGACCAATGGAAGAGCAAGTGATCAGTGAGTCGGGAGCTATCCAAAAAGCTCGAGATCGTCTCTCTAGGACGCAAGTTGAGCGCGTTAGAGCGATTTTAGCGTCAAAATGCCGAAAATGGCGTTTTCCGCTGTGCGTGTTTGCGTAATTAAAAGACTTGTTGCAGCCGCATGAAAGAGCACGTCGAGAGCTTTCACCTGACGTGTCGATTGCCGCTCTACGACGTAACACGAGCGAGCTAGGGCCGTTTTGCGTTTTGACATTCGGATTACTGTAGCGAGCGCAATTCAAACTTTTGAATTTCGAAACCTCTGAGCGGAATGATCAGTGAGTCGAGACCTATCCGTAGAGCCCAAGATCTCCGCTCTGCGACTTTCCAACGCCGAGATCCGAGAGCGTTACGCACGCACGTACGTACGTACGTACGCACGCACGCACGCACGCCGAGCTCTCGTATAGTCTCGCCCGCCTGAGGGCGGGCGAAAAAACAATAGATAAAAGTGCGAAAGAAGCAAGAGGACAAAGCGAAGAACTCTCTCCTTATATCGACAAGCTCTTCCTCCCCATTTTCTAAAGCGTTCTGCGCACGTTTGCGTCGACTGTCTCGCAGTTGTCTTCAGATTTCGACGCGTATGTGGATACGGTAGCCGCGAGGCAGTCAGTGCATCCGTGGGCGCATCCCTATTGCCTACTAGGGACACTTTTGGCAAAAATTGAACACTTTCTGCCGCCGCTACCAACTGTAGCGGGGAAAATTGTTATTTCACGCATTTTGGCTAGTTTTGTTTGGTTTACTTGCCTGCTAACTATTTCACACACCGCTTGCCGTGAAGATAGCGAACACGCGCGCTGAGCATGAACTGGCGCGTTGAACACGAACACGCGAGCTATGGGGCGTTTAGTATGGGAGCGCGCGCGCTAACACGAACTCGCGCGCTAACGCGAACACGCGCGTTTTAGGACGTAACTTCCGGACGGGACTGTATGTAGCTTGCTATGCAAAATCTTGCCTGGGCTCCTGTTTAGCGCAGCGTTTCTGCCAGCGGCACTGTTTTAAACGGAAACCAAAATCGTGGTTTGCGACGCTATTTTGCAGACAAATTAATGTAGCGGTTTTGCATTTGTAAAAGCAGCATGTATCGATTTTGTGACGTCCCATGCTGAGAACAAGTCTCTTTTAAAAAGCGGAGTGGTTTTGAGCTTTGACTTTTTACTGAGATTGTAGCAAGGCCCTTTCCGGTTTCGTGCAGCGTCTTTGACTCTCCTCGCGACTACACCTTTTGGAGTGGTCTTGCTACGCAACATTGGTATCGCTCGGGTTTAATTCTTTACACCAAGAAAATCATCTTTTCTGACTAAATTTAAAAAAAACACTGGAATCTAACGCAAAACTACAGGTTAATTGTGAGCATGATTTGATGCTGGCTTGCAGTGAGCTCTTCAGCGATGTCAAGATCGCTCCTCTGCAACGCACGAGTGCCAAGATATAACAAACCAAAGCCTGCAGTTTTCATCGCGTTTTGGTTACTGTAGCCCTCCCAGTGACCTTTTGAAACTTTTTGTTGTCGGATTCTTGCTCAGGAGGTCGAGCGCTTCATTTTGATATGCGATTCGACTAGGTTCGATGAAGTTTTGACTTTTCGCGGACATTACTTCGGGATACTGTAGCGCGCAAATTTTAAAACTTGTTATTATTTCGACGTCACAGTTCGCGAGAGTAGTCCGAGGGCTACCCGTCGATGTGTCGAACTCAACCCAGCGACGTCAGACAAGCGAGTTATTAAAAGCCCGAAGCAAGCGTGTCGTTTCCAGTTTTCGACGCGTTTTGGTTACTGTAGCTCTCTGTTTAAACTTTTGAAACTTTTTGTTGTCGGATTCGTGCTCAGGAGCTCGAGCGCTTCACTTTGATATGAGATTTGACTAGCTTCGGTCAACTTTTGTCTTAAAATGGACCCCACTTTGGGATACTGTAGCGCGCTAGTTTGAAAACTTATTTTTTCGCCGCCCCCCAATAGCTTTTCAGTTTTCGACGCGTTTTGGTTACTGTAGCTCTCTATTTAAACTTTTGAAACTTTTTATTGTCGAATTCGTGCTCAGGAGCTTGAGCACTTCACTTTGATATACGATTCGACTAGGTTCGATGAAGCTTTGACTTTTCGTGGACCTTACTTTCGGATACTGTAGCGCGCAATTTTCAAAATTGTTGTAATGTCGACGTCACAGTTCGCGAGAGGAGTCCCCGAGGACTACCCGTCGATGTATCGAACTCAACTCAGCGACGTCTGGCAGGCGAGTTATTAAGCCCGAAGCAAGCGTGTCGTTTCCAGTTTTCGACGCGTTTTGGTTACTGTAGCTCTCTGTTTAAACTTTTGAAACTTTTTGTTGTCGGATTCGTGCTCAGGAGCTCGAGCGCTTCACTTTGATATGAGATTTGACTAGCTTCGGTCAACTTTTGTCTTAAAATGGACCCCACTTTGGGATACTGTAGCGCGCTAGTTTGAAAACTTATTTTTTCGCCGCCCCCCAGGGCGGCGAGTATATATGTTAAAGTGACTACCCGAGTTCAGGGAGAACCCGAGTACTCGGGTTCTCCCTGGTTATTTAGTGAGAACCCGAGTACTCGGGTTCTCACTGATGGAGTTAGTGAGAACCCGAGTAGAGTGGCCGACAAGCTGCGTATGACCGAGGGCGCGCGTGTGAGGCCGATGAAACTGTAAGGGGCGGCCCCTCCAAACCGCGCAATCTCTGATCGGCGAGGCACAGCCGGCCTGAGCAGAAGGTGAATTAGATGGAGGAGTGTTCATACCACTTAACGTTTGCACTAAAACTCGGCCGGCGTCGCGCCTGGCGGGTCGAAAACTGAGGCTTAGCGCGACCACCAACTTCAGGGCGCGCTCCGCGCGCCCTGAAGTCGGTCACCGGTCGCGTTAAGCCTAAGCTTCGACCCGCCAGACTGCGACGCCGACTGACTCTTGTGCACTGTGGGCGCAGGGCGAGCCTAAGCATAGCCTGAATTCAAAGGAATATACAGCTGTCAAAGACACAATCCTAATGTCAACCGGACTTCCTCAAATTATATTACAAAAGCTTTCCCCAAATTAGAAGCTGCTATAGCAGATAGAAAGCGGCGATTGTTTGTCCGCTATGTAACTTGGTAGGTTCCATTCTACCGCGCGGGAGCGCGCCCTGCCGCCCGCCGCCTCTCTACTCGGGTTCTCACCAACTGCATCAGTGAGAACCCGAGTACTCGGGTTCTCACTAAATAACCAGGGAGAACCCGAGTACTCGGGTTCTCCCTGAACTCGGGTTCTCCCCGTGACATATATACGGACGCTATTGTCTGTTTGTGTGTGTGTGTGTGTGTGTGTGTGTGTGTGTGTGTGTGTGTGTGTGTGTGTCCGTCCGTGTGTCCGGAACAACTAAATATGACTTTGTGCCACCCGATGGAGTCGAATGCGCTGAGTAACGCACCGTTGTCCGTTTCTGTTGCTAATTTCGCTATTTCGAGATATTTACAATTAAAATACGAAAATGTCAAAAATGGCACTTTTATTTACAACTCGTATCGAGAAAGTTTTTGCTGAAATGGAAAGGGCATAAGACGCGATGAATTTGTGACATAGTTTCCGATTTTGGAATTCACGAAATTAGGGATATTTTCAAGGTTTTTGTCAAAATTCCCAAATTTCGACAAATTCAAACTGCTTAAATTTCAAAACTTCTTTGCACGGATGCATCGAGCATAGTCTGCCAAGTATTTAGCAAATAGTTTCAGCGAATATAATTAACGGAATTTAGGATATTTTTAAGGATTTTTTCAAAATCCACAAATTTCGACGATTTCAAACAGCTTAAATTTCAAAATTTCTTTTCACGGATGTGTCGAGCATAGTCTGTCAAGTATTTATCAAATAGTTTCAGATTTTATAATTAACGCAAGTAGGGGTATTTTCAAGGTTTTTGTAAAAATTCTCAAATTTTGACAAATTCAAACAGCTTAAATTTCAAAACTTCTTTGCACGGATGTATCGAGCATAGTCTGCCAAGTATTTAGCAAGTAGTTTCAGCGAATATAATTAACGAAATTTAGGATATTTTTAAGGAATTTGTTAAAATCCACAAATTTCCACTATTTCAAACAGCTTAAATTTCAAAATTTCTTTTCACGGATGTGTCGAGCATAGTCTGTCAAGTATTTATCAAATAGTTTCAGATTTTATAATTAACGAAATTAGGGATATTTTCAAGGGTATTGTCAAAATTCCCAAATTTCGACAATATCAAACTGCTTAGATTTCATAATTTCTTTACATGGGCATTACCTGCCAAGTATTTAGATTGTATAATTAACGAAGTTTGGGATATTTTCACCGTTTTTTTCGCCCGGCCTCAGCCGGGCGAACCCCTACGAGAGCTTATCGTGCGTGCGTCCGTGCGTTCGTTCGTTCGTTCGTCCGTCACGCTCTCAGATCTCGGTGTTGGAAAGTCGTAGGAAGGAGATCTTGGGCTCTACGGAAAGCTCTCGACTCACTGGTAATGTCGCTAAGAGACTTCGAAATTCAAAAGTTTGAATTGCGCGCGCTACAGTAACCCGAAGGTCTAAAAGGAAAACGGCTCTAACTCGCTCGTCTTACGTCGTAGAGCGGCGTGCGATAGCTCAACTAAAAGGTCTCGACGTGCTCTTTCGTTTGGCATTACAAATTTTCTTAATTACGCAAACACGCAACACGAAAAGCGCCATTCTCGCGTTTTTAACGCAGAAATCGCTCTAACTCGCTCAGCGTGCGTCGTACGGAGACGATCTTGGGTTGGTTGGATAGCTCTCGACTCACTGATCATTTGTTCTTCTACTGGTCGAAACTCAAAAGTTTGAATTTCGGGAGCTACAGTAACTCAAAGGTTTAAAACGCAAAACTTATCTAACTCGCTCGTCTTCCGTCGTGGAGAGACGATCTTGAGTTCGTTGAATAGGTTTCGGCACACTGATAATTCCATTAACAGAAGTCGAAATTCAAAAGTTTGAATTGCGCGCGCTACAGTAACCGGAAGTTCCAAAACGCAAAACGGCACTAACACGCTCGTCTTACGTCGTAGAGCGGCGTGCGATAGGCCAACTAAAAGGTCTCGACGTGGTCTTTTACTTGGCGTGAAAATTTTGTTAATTACGCAAGCACGCACCAGGAAAAGCGACATTCTCGCGTTTTTAGCATAGAAATCGCTCTAACCCGCTCAGCGTGCGTCGTAGAGAGACGATCTTGAGTTGCTGGATAGCTCTTGACTCACTGATCATTTCTTCTTCTATTGGTCGAAACCCAAAAGTTTGAATATCGCGAGCTACAGTAACCCAAAGGTTCAAACAGCAAATGGGCCCTAACTCGCTCTTACGTTGTAGAGCGGCATTCGTTCGACCGTTTGAAAGCTTACGTCGAGGCAGTTGTTGAACGGTCATTCCTAAAGAAATACTTTTGTTTTTTTAAACCCTTGTCTTACGAACAACTTTGTCTGCAAAAATAATTAATCCCGGGCGATCCCAATGTTGCCTTGCAACAACCGCTCAGAAATGCGTGTGTCTTGCTTAAAAAATTAATCCCGGGCGATCCCAATGTTGCCCTGCAAGAACCTCTCAGAAAGGAGCGTGTCAGAAGTAGCGCATGAATAGTGGACTCCGGGTGGGCGCGCGTCATATCGGAAAGGCTTCGAAATACTTTACAAAAGTATCCACTCTTTTACTCTTCCACTTTAAAACACTCACAAACCACTCTGTATTAATAAAACAACTCAACTTTTTTAAAACAGCTTGTTGTCAGAATTCCCAAATTACGACAATTTCAAAGAGCTTAAATTTCACAATTTCTTTGCGTTGATGCATTGGGCACAGTCTGTCAAGTATTTAGCAAACAGTTTCTGATTTTATAACTAGAGAATTTGGGTATGTTTTAAGGTTTTTGTCAAATTGCAAAATTTCGACTATTTTAAGCAGCTTAAGTTTCAAAATATCTTTGTGTGGATGCATCGGGCCCTAAGCCCAAAAGGATAGGGCGTCGTCCCATTTATACCCTTTTCAATAGGGCGTCGTCCTATTTATACCCTTTTCAATAGGGCGTCGTCCCATTCATACCCTTTTCAAAAGGGCGTCGTCCCATTTAGACACTTCTATTGCACTGTGTGCCTGCGGCGAATTTCTCTGATCCATTTATGGATCAGTTGCCACAATTATAAGCGCAAAGTGTGCCTGCGGCGAATCTTCTGATCCATTTGTGGATCAGGTATCACGAACAAATCCAAGACCAATTGCGGCGATACCCCACCAGATTTTCGACTAAATGTCTAGGGGCACTTCACTATCCAGTGCACATTATCGCGCACACGCTCTCAAGTTTACACTGATGCCAACGTGGTGTCACAGTTTTTACACAAAGCTTGTTGGTTTGACTACTCAGGTGGCTAGAGGAGTCCGCGGGCTACTCGCCGATGTCTCAAACTCCTTCCTACGACGTCAGATGAGCGAGTTATTAAGCCCGAAGCAAGCGTGACGTACGCACGCACGCACGTACGTACGTACGTACGTACGTACGTACGTACGTACGTACGTACGCACGCACGCATGCCGAGCTCTTGATATGGTTCGCTCGGCTGAGGCCGAGCGAAAAAATCTGGTCACCCTCCCTCCCTTTGGAGCTTTGCACCTCCTGGTATTCTAGGAGTGTCCACCAATTTGTGCGGATACAGAATGACTGCAATCGTATACTGTAGTGGATCGTCTCGCAATCGGGTTGAGCGCGTCAGCGCGTCATAGTAATAGTAAGTACTGTGCTAAAATTTTATCCAAATCGGTTGAGTGGTTCCCGAGATACCTGAGATATGTATTAAGCGACGCCTGTCGAAAAATTCACCAATCTTCATCACACTTCCACGTTTTTGAAGAATATCTCGAGAACCGTGCAAGCTACAACAGAGTTTTATGGCTCGTTAGAAGCGCCTAGTAGGCGCATTTATTATGTTAAAAAATCTCGGAGATCGGTTGAGTACTGAGGCCGTGGGGCCCAACAAAGAAATGGCCGAAATTTTGGCTGTCCTGACCTCAAGACGGCCGAGCTCTACTAGTGTAGGCTGGGCCGCCAATCGAAGTTGTGCGGCAAAGACCATCATATGGTGAACAATGTGTAGAACATTTCATCTTTCTAAGTCATCTCACTAAAAAGTTACGCGGTGACAAAGGTCGCGCCGAGTACGGATCCTGGGCTCGGTTCCAGACGGCCGAGCTCTCCTGGTACACTCTGGGGCGCCAATCGAAGCTATGCGCCAAAGACCAACATATGGTGAACAAATGTGTAGAACATTTTCATCTTCCTAAGTCATCTCACTAAAAAGTTACGCAGTGACAAAGGTCGTGCCGAGTACGGATCTTGGGCTCGGCTCAAGATGGCCGAGCTCTACTAGTGCAGGCTGGGCCGCCAATTGAAGTTGTGCGGCAAAGACCATCATATGGTGAACAAAATGTAAAACAAAATTGTAAATTCGTATAGTCAATGTTAAAATGAACTATAGAGTGGTGATATGTATTGGAGGTGTTGTGGGTGGACTCTAGAACCACTGACGCACTCTGTCGGATCAGAGGCGCCGCACTCGAGGACAAGGCAACGTAGAGTTGTCCGTGAGTGAAGGCTGGAGGCCTCAAGTAGACGCCGACCCTCTCCAGCGTCTGCGATTGGGCCTTGTCTATGGTCATGGCAAAGGCCAGTTGCACTTGGAAGTGGCGCCGCTTAATTGTGCCGTTGCATGTGTAGATGGTAACGTGGGATGTATTCAGTGATTATTTCGTGTAGGAGAAAGCAAAAGCTGTGCCCAGGGAAGAAACAATCTTTTGCGTTGCGCACACGCGAACAGTACACGCGCCGCGTAATTGGCTGTGTAACGCGCCAGGGACAAAACGTAGGAGAGATCGCCCGTTCAGTCCGCAGAAAGCGCCGAAAACGAGGGAGCCGGTTGCTCTTATCTCATTCGTTCGAGCGAACTAAGCGGCGGCGGCACAAAGTTTGATCTCCAATGACTGGACTGCCATATGCGTTCTTGTGAGCTGCTGTAATGCCAGTTGAACTCCAATAGGCCACATTGGCCGAGCCTGACGCGTAACACTTGCACAGAATCCTTCCCATGGAAAATGTTAGTTATCAGACACTAAGTGAGAGTAGCAGGCAAACTTTGGGAAATTCGTCTCACACCTTGAATGATGGCTGCTGATGTAAAGCTCATCGCCGCCTATAGTTTATAATCCGCGTTTGGATGCACCCCGTGCTGCGATTTGTGAATGCTTGTCATCTCTCGCGCGACAAGTCCGAAGTAGATGACACAAGTACATATTTGCCTGCTGGGTTCACACCCGTTACCACTCAATTCACATGCGTATCATCGCTAAGGCGGCTCGCAAAAGGCTCAGTGACTTCTTCTCTCCTGCTATCCGATCGCGAAGGTGCTAGTTCTGTCGTCGACACCCGACTGCACCGGTAAAGGGCCCGACACCAGCAGCCTACTGCCCACCACATCAACAGAGACGATCATGCGTCTCCTAGGGACAGAACCAGTGGAAACAAACTTGTGGAGTCATTAATAGATTGTTATGCATAGATACTGTTTTGATCCTAGGAGCAGTGGAACAAATTGTTATTGTTCCTAAATTGTTAACAATTTAGGGGTGCAAATTATTAGGTACAATTTGTACCTAGGAACAATCGACAAGACTGTAACGCAAGCGACGGACACCCCATTGCGCAGACGCGCGGCGAAAGGACGATGCAAACGCGCTCGCAATTAGTGGAACAACAGACGGATGCGCCTACAAATGGCGCGACTTCGGCACTTTGCCACATTTCACCAATCGTCGATCGAAAATGCTGTCACTATGTCGTCGTCGTCGTCGCTATGGTTTAGATCGGCCGGTCTAGAAGAACTTCCTCAGTCCAGAGATCCTGGACCTTGTCGAAAGCTCAATAAACGGCCCGGTGCAAAACGAAGAAGACCTGTTCCCCAACCTCGTCAGAAACGCCCAGCTGTCTCTGTTTTTTCGCCGCGCCTCAGCGCGGCGAGGTGTATATATACGGTTGACAATGTCTGTGAGTGTGTGTGTCTGTGTTTCCGTGCTCCACTTGGCAGCTTCTCAGAGAAGAAATGGCAGAGATCACTGCCATCTTCTCTGCCAATGGTTTGTTTCCTTCAGAGCACCATCACTCGCTGCCTCGAGAGCGCTGCGCGTCGCTATTATGCTGAGGAGCCTAGTCAGCTCCCTCCCCCTACTCTGCAGCAGCCAGCCAGAGACAGTGACGCGCCCATCACCATTGCAGTGCCATATGTGGCAGGACTCTTTCTTTGCATGCGACGTCGAGCTAAGGAGTTTGGGGTAAGGCTGGTTCCCAAGACGATTCGGCCCCTGATGAGGGAGCTGTCGCACGTCAAGGCTCCTCTGCCGACTGCCCAAAAGTCGGGGGTGGTCTATCGAGCGCCCTGCTCCTGCGGCCAGGTCTATGTGGGCCAGACTGGCCGTGAGTTCGCCACTCGCATCAGCGAACAAAAGGACAAGTGGGAGCGGCCTACCACAGCCGCCGGCAATCTCAAGACTAGCAATGCCTTCTGCCAGCATCCCCACCCAACCCACACGCCAGACTTAACAGCGCCAAAACTGTCACTGCAGAACAGTCGGACGAGATTCGCGAGATCAAGGAAGCCCTTCTGATCGCCAAAGCAGGAGGGCGAGCGATCTCCAATGAGAACATTGGCCGCCGCTCGGCCGTCAACAGGAACAGAGGCTTTCGACTGAACGACTGCTGGCTGCCCCTGGTGGAGAAGATCTGGGAGAAGGTTTAAATCAGCCCCGTCCCCCTTTCAAGGGGGGGAGGGCTGCTTCCTATCCACCCCATTGCGTGACAACATCTACGCTGAACCCGCTGCGTACCGTATCTGTGATGTCACAGATTAGGGTCGCGTTAGTTTCAGTGACATCGTGTGTCATCAGTTGTCAGTTATTTCCTGACGAAGGGTCTGTTGAGGGCCCGAAACCGGTTGGAATTTCAAACTGTTATTTCTGTGCCGCAAAGGCCATCTTACACACACCACTATGAATCCAAACGGCACATCTTCCCAATCTGGATTACTCCATTCTAACAAATTCCGCAGTTTTGAATTGTGTACGGCGTAAATCGAAATTTTGAACTGTTTCCGACGTAAATAAAATGCAGTAACCGCAAGCTGTCTAATTTTGAATTGTGTACTGGCGTAAATCGAAATTTAAACTTGGTCCGAAGTAGATGACACAAGTCCGAAGTAGATGACACAACTACAAGTACATATTTGCCTGCTGGGTTCATACCCGTTACCACTCAATTCACATGCGTATCATCGCTAAGGCGGCTCGCAAAAGGCTCAGTGACTTCTTCTCTCCTGCTATCCGATCGCGAAGGTGCTAGTTCTGTCGTCGACACCTGACTATTGCTAAGATCGCACGTTTCGCACTCCACGACGTGTGTTTTGCGCAATAAACAGCTCTGCCATTCAAAAGCTCTTGTTTCGCCAGCAGTGTTGAAAACTATAGAAAGGTCGTTTTCTAGGCTGTTTCTTAGAACAGATCGACGAAAACACGGCTATCATGATTTTCATGATCCTCCCACGAAATTTCGCATATCCGGGTTTTCACTAAACGTTCAGTGAAAACCCGGATAATTTGACATTATCCGGGTTTTCACTAACCCGTCAGTGAAAACCCGGATATCCGGGTTTGTGACGAGAGGAATCCAATGGCGCAATCGGCGACCCAGTACCACGCACCATGTTCACGCATAGCCACGCAAACGTGGTCTGGCCACTACTCAGTGTTTCCTTATCCGAACCTAGTCTTGTTGGGGCTCAAATAAGCCGTCTTAACGAGAAGAATTGATTCATGAGGGTCCTCAGACTCCATCTGTCAACGCACAACCTCCCTGTAGAAGAGAATCAAATAGCGCACCTCACACAAACCAAGGGGCCAGAGTTTTTGGACCTCATACAACCAAGGGGATAGTTTTGGCTTTCACCTGTGCAAGGGGTCAGGGTAAGGGGTTGCAGGACACAATTAGAGCGAGGGTTATGGTTGAGGGTCAAGAATCTTACCCCTTGCTTTGTATGCAGCCCTACCCCTTCCCTTACCCCTGTCCCTTCTGAAGCTTCTTGGCAGAGTTTCAGGAGCCGCTGCATACGTGCCCCAAAATTGTCCTACTGGTTATGTGCGTCCCTCAAACTGTTCTCGCTCGTTCAGGAACCCCTGCAAACGTGCCCAAAGATTGTCCTACTCGCCTCGTACGTTACTAAAAGGGATTCCGTTCGTTCGAGAGCCTAAACATTCATGTCTCAACAAAACAGCTTGTTAAGCGCCGCAGGCGAAAATTTTTGAAATTCTAGGGGGGGGGGGGTCTTTTGGGGAAGGCGGGAGGGGGGTACCTGGGGGGGGTATGGGGGGGTACACTTTCGGCTAGGGGGGGCTTACTCCACCACCCCCCCGGTTACACGTATGCTTTCAGTACTGCTAAGGAAACTCGTCTTTGCGAAATCCAATTATTGACAGACACTCTCCTTTGAAAGCCGTTCGAATCGCAAATGGAATTGCGTGAGGTAGTGTGATGCCAATCTCGCAGTACTGTAGGTAATGCTTGTTGCAATCGCATAGTACTGTAGGCCGGTGATTGTCGTTATGCAAACCAATTCTATTGCACAACAACGGAAGGTGACACATCATCAGAATGAGGTACGACAGCAGGAAGCGACACATTAGAAGGCATCACAAATTCACAATATCAGAACACTATGTGTAGCACAATATGTGATTTCATCGACTTAAACGGATGCGTAATGCGATCGTAAGAGCCTCAAGCAACCTAAGGACACTACCGAAAGATGTCGATATTACCTATGTACGCCTACAGATCAGGCCGATCGAAGAAGGGGAAACCGGGACGGTTGTTGCCCCCGCTCCCGCCCTGGCCGCTCCCGCCCTGGCCGCTCCCGCCCTGGCCGCTTATGCCCTGGCCGCGTGCCCCATGGCCATTGTCGTTGTGGTCGGTGCCGCCGCCCCCGCTGCTGCCATGGCCGACGCCTCCACTCACGCCCTGGTCGTGCTGGGCGCTGTCGTCCTCTCCGTCGCCGTCGGAGTCGCTGTCGTCGTCGTGCCCGCTGTCGTAGGCCGGTGGGGGCATCGGGAAGCCGCCCTGGGGCCACTGGGGCATGATGGCGGGGTCCACGACCGTAACGATCAGCTTGGGCCCCGGCCCCAGCAGCTCCTGTCGGCGGACCGCCTCCTCCACAGAGTGGGCCGGACTCCACTCCACCAGAATTCTGGCCCTGGTGGCGGCCTGAAGTGATACCTTACCATGTGGAACGCATCCAGGTCCAGGGCAGAACAATCACATATCGCAGAACAACACAGAACAATCAGAAAACACACCGGCTCCATGGGGAAGTTGCCCCAGAGCACCATGTCGGAAGGGCCCGTCTCCACTCTCCAGTCATCGTAGGTGTCGAAGTAGTCGTCCACCGAGAGTGACGGCCGCAGCACCCGGAGTCGGCCTCCGAACAGCTGAACCAGAAGCCCGACGTCCACACCCGTTTCCTGGACGTTTTCCACAGCCCAGATTTTGACGGAGGTGGAGAGCTCCTGGCTGGGTGTGGGCACTAGCAAGGCCAAGGCGTCTCTCACTTTGACGAATGTCTGCCCTGAAGTGGCCTTCCTCCCGCTGCAAACATAGGCACAATTCCTCTCTCTCCCTTAGCGCGACAAAGGACCAAAACGAGCACAATCAACTCACATTCTGACTCGACGGGTCGCCATTCTTGGCTCGTGGGACAGAAGCAGCTCTTCAACAAGTTGGATGATGGTACACCACAACTATAAAATACAAAGTTCAACAGAATGAAACGGCGCCGACTTCTACCTCGGACGAACACACACACACAACACACACACACACACGCACACACATAATGGCAAATGGCGACCGAAAAGGCCATTCCGTCAGGGTGGTCATCCGCTTCGTTAGACACACACAGCGAGATTAGTACCTGCCAAAGCGTCGACTATCGGCCTACCTACAGTCCCAGCGGGAAATAGCGGCCGCTTTCGCGCGACCGCGCGAAAAACAGCGCTTTTGCGCTTCTCTGTTGTTATCATGCAAATCCGATCGTACACAAAACCATTTCGTGTTATAGTAGCATAGCAAATTTGCATAGTCACAGTGCGGAAAGCACAGAAGCGTTCTTTTTCGCGCGGAATCGCGCGCGCAGGACAGAAACGCGCAAAAGCGGCCGCTATTTCCCACTGGGACTGTAATTCGCCCGCGTCCCTCCTAGGATAGATTGGGGAGTGTTTCCTCTCCACTGCTCTCGCCGTCTTCGTCGCCAAACACAAAGGCGATACCCCTTCTTCTCAGACTGCTACCAGAAGGGAAGGGGTCGTCGAAGGAAAGGTCGGCGACGAAATCGGCCAAGTCTTCAGCAGGCACAAAGTGATGGGTTTGTCGCAGCAATTCAGCTAGCTTGTGAAACACCGAATTGATTCGGCGCCCCTCTTCGACTCCACCGACCAGACGCAGCTGGCGGCGCCCCTCTTCGACTTCACTGACCAGACGCAGCTGGCGGCGCCCCTCTTCGACTCCACCGGCCAGACGCAGCTGGCGGCGCCCCTCTTCGACTCCACCGACCAGACGCAGCTGGCGGCGCCCCTCTTCGACTCCACCGACCAGACGCAGCTGGCGGCGCCCCTCTTCGACTCCACCGGCCAGACGCAGCTGGCGGCGCCCCTCTTCGACTCCACCGACCAGACGCAGCTGGCGGCGCCCCTCTTCGACTCCACCGACCAGACGCAGCTGGCGGCGCCCCTCTTCGACTCCACCGGCCAGACGCAGATGGCGGCGCCCCTCTTCGACTCCACCGACCAGACGCAGCTGGCGGCGCCCCTCTTCGACTCCACCGGCCAGACGCAGCTGGCGGCGCCCCTCTTCGACTCCACCGGCCAGACGCAGCTGGCGGCGCCCCTCTTCGACTCCACCGACCAGACGCAGCTGGCGGCGCCCCTCTTCGTCTCCACCGACCAGACGCAGCTGGCGGCGCCCCTCTTCGACTCCACCGGCCAGACGCAGCTGGCGGCGCCCCTCTTCGACTCCACCGACCAGACGCAGCTGGCGGCGCCCCTCTTCGACTCCACCGGCCAGACGCAGCTGGCGGCGCCCCTCTTCGACTCCACCGACCAGACGCAGCTGGCGGCGCCCCTCTTCGACTCCACCGGCCAGACGCAGCTGGCGTCGCCCCTCTTCGACTCCACCGACCAGACGCAGCTGGCGGCGCCCCTCTTCGACTCCACCGACCAGACGCAGCTGGCGGCGCCCCTCTTCGACTCCACCGGCCAGACGCAGCTGGCGGCGCCCCTCTTCGACTCCACCGACCAGACGCAGCTGGCGGCGCCCCTCTTCGACTCCACCGGCCAGACGCAGCTGGCGGCGCCCCTCTTCGACTCCACCGACCAGACGCAGCTGGCGGCGCCCCTCTTCGACTCCACCGGCCAGACGCAGCTGGCGTCGCCCCTCTTCGACTCCACCGACCAGACGCAGCTGGCGGCGCCCCTCTTCGACTCCACCGACCAGACGCAGCTGGCGGCGCCCCTCTTCGACTCCACCGGCCAGACGCAGCTGGCGACGTCGCAGGGCAACTCCAACCCGGACGATCTGGACTCCCTCCTTCGGTAAGCGGCCGACCTGCCCGGCTCGTCACTGCAAGAGCCGGCCAGCCCCAGATCGATCCTGAGAGGTTTCGTGGCCGACTTCTCCATGCAGAAGCTGGCTGAGCCGGTGTCGCCGGCCCCGCCCGTCCCGTGGACCAAGAACCGGAATGGCAAAAGCCGACGCCTGGAAAAACAACTGGCACAGGTGAGCCATCTTCCATTGTTTATTTGGCGTCAAATCCAACGAAAAGGCGAGCGACGCAAAGCAAGTTGGCCACATCAGAAACACTAAACCACAACTAAAACTGAACAAAATTAAGTGTAAGGAGCAAAGAAATGTCGTGGCTGGTCCATAACAGAATCAAGCAGCTTCGATCCCAGCAGTCTGAAGAGCAAAAAGAGAAGGATAAACAGGACAAGCTTGTCAGAATGAAGCGGCATCGATCGCAACAGTCTGAAGAGAAGAAAGAGAAGGATAAACAGGACAAACTTAGCAGAATGAAGCGGCATCGATTACAGCAGAATGAAGAGCAACAAGCTGTGTGTGTAAAAAGTTCAACCTATACAATGTGTCTGCCAAACCTTGGCGAACAGGATAGTGAACTTTACACACACCATTAGCCGTATCTTGAGAAGGTATCTTGAGACCGTGTGCCGCAAACCAAGTGCAGCTATTCACACGATACGGTTATCTGTACAGCTGATCTAAAGCTCAGTGATATCGCCGCGTTCGCTATATGTTATCGGCATGATACGACGCCGTTCATCTGAAGTTTTATACCTGCGTTAATACGCCACATCGAACAAAAAAACTTGCCAAATGTTGGTGCAGTCGTTCTCTACCAGGAATTCTGTTTGATTTGTACGTATTTCTGCGTTGACATTCATCAATGAGCAACAGTCTTGGCAATTAAGGAATTTTGGCATTTCTATCAAAATTTTGAAAATTTCTATCAAATTTAACGTTAGCAAGAATTTTCTCTTGTTATGCCATTCCTGAAGAATTCCGTCGCTAGCTCATCAGGCGAAAAATCCGATTTTCGGCATTTTTGTATTTTAATTGTAAATATCCATAATTTGCAATTTTTCAAAACTGTAAAACCATGTCACAAATTCTTATTGGCGTACGACCTATCCATTTCTGCATTCACATGCGTCAATAAATGACGTCAATAGAACGCTATTTGTGTCAATTTATGGAATTTTGATAAATAATTGTGTATTTCTATTAAATTTCACATTTGCAAAAAATTTCCTTTGTGTTACAAATGATCCGCGGTCTATGCTCTTTCCATTTCTGAAGAACTTTCGTCGCTAGTTAATCGGATGAAAAAGTCGATTTTCGACATTTTCGTATTTTAATTGTAAATATCTCTAAATTGCAATTTTTCAAAACTGCAAAACCATGTCACATATTCTTATTGGCGTACGACCTATCCATTTCTGCATTCATATTCGTCAATAAATGACGTTCTATTTGTGTCAATTTATGGAATTTTGATAAATAATCGTATATTTCTATTAAATTCCACATTTGCAAAAAAATTCCTTTGTGTTGCAAATTATCCGCGGTCTATGCTCTTTCCACTTCTGAGGAAATTTCGCCGCTAGCTCATCAGGCGAAAAAGTCGATTTTCGACATTTTGGAATTTTAATTGCGAATATCTCGAAAATGCGAAATTAGCAACAGGAACGGACACTGGATCCGTACTCAGCGACCTTGACTCTACTTGACCACATATGTCACATGTCTTATTTCGATGCGCGGACAGACAGACACACACACACACATTGTCATCCGTATATATACACCTCGCCGCGCTGAGGCGCGGCGAAAAAAGAGAAGGATAAAC
>JASAMZ010006327.1:0-22781 GCA_030248115.1 Linhomoeus sp. GSCO2_2 | reverse complement strand
GAGCGCTGGGTAGAAATCAGCTCCTTCTTTTGCGTCGTTGACGCTTTGTTCATCCAGGGCGGCGAGAAAGCTTTCGACCTCTTCCAAGATTGCCGTCTCCATTTCCTGGCGACCTGCAGTTTCGTAGAATGCAGAACCAGTCGTCTAAGATGCCCTGTATTCTACAGGACCGTAGATTACAGGCCACATTCTGCACTCAAGAATACTCTTACCGAAACCGAAATCCCTGAGATGGTGCATGGCGAATCGGCGATTTTGGCGCCACTGGCCGCCGTCTGTGAACAGGATGCCGTGCCTGCCTCCTGAAAATAGACGCTCACAACATCTTTGGCGTTTGTCAAGTGACTACTGTAGGTTGTGAGCTAATGGGTTCTCATAAACGCGTCATGCCTGATGGTTGCGCTTGCAGCGCACGATAACCATGATACTTTCGCATACTCCACCTCTAGATTGTCCTAAGGGGCAAAATGTCTTAATACATGAATATGGTGCGTCTGCTAGAGGGTCTTATCCGCTCGAGAGCCTTTGCTTTTTCGTCATAACCACTGCTTGTCCTTCCGACAAGAACGCTTGTCCGTGACAAACACGTTTGTCAACGCGTGTAGCACAAACCTCTGAAGAACTCAAACAGGTAGCTCTGCGGCCTTCCACTGGTGGCGCTGCTCTGCTGGAAGTGCTTCCTGATCAGCTGCCAGTCGTTGACCATAACCATGGGCTCTCCGCCCATCCAGATTGTGTAGAGCTTGCCATAGCGCTTGGCAGCCTCACGCACCGTTTCCAACAAGTGGCGGCCGCCCTTGACTAGCTGAAGGTTGGCACGTGGTCCGCATGTCAAAATTCACGTGCAGTTTTACACCACTCTCCTTCACCCACGTAATAGCTACTGCCAATTACAGGCAGTGGCAGGGGTCCGGGCGGCAAATGGCGATTCTTCCAGAACTTCAACAGCAAAATAGCACCGATGACAGCAAGGCCTAGCCCTATCAACAATACGAAGCCCATTCTTTCCTCAGAGGTCCATTTTATGGCCGATATGATCGACAGAGGCTATAATCTCTGCTAGACCTGCAAAATTCTATAGAAACTGGCCGCTCCGCAAATGCAACGCACGCACTGCGCTAGAGCAGATTGCACCCAGCACAGGTGGTTTGGCGAGATAAGCGCCTCCTAGACGTTTGCATAGCTATGGAACCAGATCTAGCGCGCTCCGCTGCAGACTAAGCGGTCTGCGCTGCCTGCTCTCTTAACCCTGGGAATGGCGTGTCTACATAGCGTCACAGAAGTGCACTAAAAGCACAGTAGTACGTCTGCACTTATTCACAGTACGTAGCGTCTGTCCAATTCAGCTGGAGGATGATAGCTGGGCGTACGTCTCACAGTCCAGAGAAGGCTGTTGAACAGCGTTCTGGATTCAGTCGCCTTTGTGACAGGATAGAGTTACTCTCTGCCTTCATCCGGTGAAACAGAAAGGAAGGAAAAGGCAGGCGGAAGTGGAATTAAGATGTAGCTAAGCTGCGTACCTAAGATAACTCCAGACGCTTCTACGATGTTGTATAATTGGTCATTCAGCCAAATCCTCTGCACTACTTGTCCAACTGTTGTATCACAGGGTTTCTGGCCAACATCTCTTCCAACTCTGCACCCAAGTTGCACTGAGGATAGACGAGGCGCAGACCACTGGCTTCCATTCCTGCTGCGTAACTTCCCAGATGCTCATTGCATGCTACCGTATACAGATGTCGCAGAGCGTTGACATAGTAGATGACGTGCCTGCAATGCGGTATTGTAGTTTAGGCGAAGATATGAATTTGAAAGCAGGCTGTTCAAGACGAAAATTCTTCATTTCGCCAGGCGCACCGACAGACGTCGCTGTTGTCTTGTAGTCCCTCGATGAATGCCTCGACTATGATTTGCAGCTCCTCTTGGTATTTGTCGAGGTTGGCGGCAACGAAACAAGGATAGTCGGTCAGCAACTCTGAAATGCGTGTGTAGAAAATTATACCACTAAACAAATGCTATAAGACCAGATTGGCGCGACGTACAGGAGCCCCTGCAGACAAGTGAACAATGGAAATGTGTGTGTAGTCACTGGTCAGATCATTTTAAAATATGGGTGGTCAAGCAAGTGGGACGCGACGCGCAGACAGGAGCCCCTGCATCCTTACCATACACTGGTTATGAGTTATCAAGCGCTGATCTATTACACTTGAGCTACAGCCGCCACTTACGGTCAGTGTTTTGGACGAAATGTGAGAACTTTGCCGCAGCCACAAAAGTGGGAACAATCTGGCTGTAGGGCAAACCGAGAAAACGAAAGTTCTTCGGGTTGAACAACCGATGCTGCTGCCCAGTTCGTTGAACAATTGACGGCCAGCTCTGGAATTCGTCGTTGTAATTTCTGTTGCTTGTCTAGACGATGGGGGTATTTATCCCTTGAACTGTTTCATGCACGTCGAATATTGTTCTGTTGTTGTATGTAGTTCATTTCCCTATACTACCCTCAGCTTCTTCATCGCACTGTATTCTACATGTGTTTTGTCCTTGCTTATAACAGACACTTTTACAACTGTCTACGTACGTCATTAATTTGTATTTTCTTGTTCACTTACTCTGCCAACGTCTCCACTCCCTCCTCCTGCTCCCCAACAACCAAAGCTGTGAGTGCCCCAGCGAACCTTTCTCCCAACACAACCGTTGGCAGACCCAGTCGGTCATAGAGTCGGTCCTTTGCGCGAATGAAACGGTCTTGATCGCAAATCGGAGGCTGGATGGTCGCGTTGAGGACAAGATCCACTAGCTTTCTGCGAATTTGGAGACCCACCGCGCCTTGCCAGTAGTCTGCAAGTGTTGATGATCTAAGGACCGTTACACGTCAATTTATGCTCTACAGAGGCGATTGGCCTTCAAACTTGAGGCTAAGACCCACTGCAAAACTTAGATGCCTGCCGTATTTGCCAATGCGAATGTGGTATGCACAGATGACGGCAATATCCGTTAGGTCATGAAGTAATTGATACTGGGGGGGGCAATGCGTAAGGGGGTTATGGTTGGGGAGGTGTGCGTCAACTACGAGTCAACCGTGAGCTATGTACTATTTGAAAAAAATATCAATATCCAGTGCATTTGTATGTTTAGTGGTGCAAAATTTTCACCTCTTACACTACGAAGAGTTACCGTACCTTGCACCGTCGAGTGAACGACGTCGTCAACTGCTAGTGCAGCCGCCGCCAAAAGGAGAACGGTGAAAACTTTCATTCTGAATAGAGAGAGACTGGCCGAGTTGTTTCGTTACAATTTGAAACCAAAACTCGAGGACACGCCTGCTCTGTTTTGCACGCACGAGAAGTCAGTGAGGCAGCGTTCTTCGTGCGAAGCTGATTATGGCACAGTCATATTCATAGGGAAAGTGAGAAGGCGGGTTTTATATTGACACTACGCATCTGCATGACAGTTGAGGGCTTGGCGCGTCAATGCGGTGCTGGAGAATGCGTTATTCATCAGATTATCTGTACCAAAAGCGCACGTACATAGGACTATCAGCCAGCACTTCATCGTGAGTCGCACAGACATGCCAACTCATTCGGTGCTTTCGACTCTGGCGTGCAGATTTCCAAATCACGTGAATTATCTCATGCATGGAACAGAAAGCAATTAATTCCAAACACCTGGCAGGATAGAAACATGATGCCCACCGACACAGGTCAACTAAGGCTCATGTTACCCGTCAGCAATCATTGTAATGGGCCCACTTCGTTGGCTTCTCAGGGTCTTCAGTTTGTTCTCTACCCGTCTATGAAACAAATTGCAATCGCTATGGCTGGTATGAAGGATGCAAACGCGAACCAAAGTTCCCCAGAGACGCACACTGACTCTCCTCAAAACTGCACACTCCGACCGTCCCCTTTCCTCAACCTGATTCGCCCCTGCACGGCAGCTTTGAAATGCCTGGGGCTTCATAGCCACACGAGCCGTGTCAGATGGCAGAGGAACGCACAGCTGATGTTCGCCTGTGCCCTGAGCCTCTGTGGAGTAGTGGTCATTGTCACGTGTCTCAGCCACTGCAGTCTGCAGCGTCTGGACGACCAGTGGGGTATCGTGGCCCTGATTACCACGGTGTGGGCTGGACAAACCTGGTATTCCCAGGTGTCGTGGCTGCTTCAGTCGTGCAAGCTGGAACAGCTAGACCACCTTCTGACCAGTGCCACTGGTCAAGCTGGCCAGCGCTCTCAGGAGGTCATGGCCAAGTATTGCAGGCCAGCCCTCTTTTGGGCCCAGTTCATGGTCTGTCTCTTACTGGGCGCCGCGGCAATGACTCCGTTCACACTGCTGAAACCAATGTGGACCGCCAACTCCACTTGGTATGGATTGCACAGTCCCCTGGTGGCCCCATGGTTGGACGTGCCAGGTTACTTGGTGATCATGTCGTTCAACGTCGTCTGGGCGTGCATGGTCGCCTTGCTGGTCACCACATGTTTCGTCCTGAAGCTGGAGTTTCGCCATCTGAATCGCAAGCTGGAGAATGAGCCCATGGGAAACGTGACACCTGCACTTCTGGCCAGCTATTCGCGCAGGCACGCGCTGCTGATGGAGGCCACAAGGGCGGCAGACGAGATCTTCAACAGGTCACCGTCTGCTTGACACTTACAGTGAATTTCCACAACTCAGCAGTGTAGGTTCTCACTGAAACTGTCAGGTTCACCCACGGCCAGTTCGTGTGCCTGATGGTGATGATTGTGTGCTACGCCTTCAAGATCTACTTGGCGTACCGCAGCAGCGACAGTGATGAGTTGATCTTCAGTGGCATCGGCTGCCTCAGCGCGGTAGACATAGCGGCCTCCCTGAACTGGTTCCCAACCATGGTTACTGAGGAAGTGAGTTGGCTAGTGGCTATTTGCGCACTGGTGAACCTTTCAATACTCTTTCTACCTAGGCAAGAGAGGTGCGCAATGTCCTTCGGAGGAAGTTCAACTGCGGAGAGCAGTTTCAGGCCTATCGAGATGCTGAGGTGAGCACGAGCGGCTGTTTTGAACTCAGATATCTCCAGTGGTGTGGATCACTACTGTTCCGCACATAAACGCTGGAATCAAGATTCGAAGGGCGTCAAAACTGTGCAACTGTGCGATTGCAGCTGAGACAGCAAGTCAGCTGGCTGGCTTCCCAGGCTGAAGAGCCAGTTGGAATCACTGCCGCCGGCTTGTTCCTGATCAACCGTGCCACCGTGCTGACGGTACGGTTTGCACAGATTGTAGTATGGCGTCAGTCGATCATGGCATCAATTTGCATACTGCATACAGGTGGTCTCCGTGGCAATCACCTACTTCGTCCTGCTACTGCAATTTCACCAAGGGAACCATGAGTGGGTGTGAAGGCAGATCCAAGACGTGGCGTGAAGACAATAGAGTTGAGTAGAATAGTCTGATGTTCTGTTCTCGTCATTTGAGAGTTATTGCACCTTAGAGTGCTTCAGTAGACAGGACCTCCGTGTGCAGTGTTATTGTGAATGCTTACGGTAATCCTACTACCTATTGTCATGTCGAGGTCGACCATATCGTGTTTCAATCGATTACCAAAATGCGCCATATTAACGCAATGTCTAGTACAAATAGCTTCGATCGCGAGCCATTCTCACGTCTCACAAGCCGCTAGAGCGATGGCTCAGCTGGGTGATAGTACAGAACGAGATAAAAGATCCCTTCGATGGGGGCAAGAAAGGAACACAGTACGAAGTCTCCCTTTGTCCAATTTATGCAACCTTGCTTGGTTGTGCTAGCCTTCTTAGGACTGCACAGACCTGGGCACCTTCCAAGATGGCTAAGAAATGCGCAGTTGGCGCCAGCCAGCTCACTGAGCTTGTGTGGCATCGTGGTCCTAATAACAAGCCTCAGCAGCTGCAGCCTGGAGCGCCTGAACAGCGCGATGGGATCCTGGACTGCATCATCATCACTGCACTGTGGTTTTCCCAGGCCCTGTATTCCCAGGTGCTGTGGCTGCTCCAGAAGTCCAAGCTTCAGGAGTTCGACCGGCTACTGACCAAGGCCACTGACCAAGCTGGTCAGAGGTCTCAAGAAGCATTGGTCACTATGTGGAGACCAGCAATCTTTTGGACAGAATTCACATTCTGCCTCCTAATGGGAATGGGAAGTATGGTCCCTTTCATGGGCGCCAGACCGAAGTTCAGCTCACCCACTTGGTGGTACGCAGTGCACTCGCCACTAATCTTTCCGTGGCTAGATGTCCCGGGTTGTGCTCTAATCGTATCCTTCAACGTTGTCTGGGCCTGCATCTTCGCCTTGCTGGTCAGCAGCTGTTTCGCTCTGAAGCTCGAGTTTCGACACCTGAATTATAAACTATTGGAAGAACCACTGGACACCATGACCCATGAACTGTTGGCCAGCTACTCTTGCAAGCACGCCCTTCTGATGGAGGCCACCATGGTGACAGACGAGATTTTCAGCAGGCAAAGTGCAACATGCGAGTAGAGCAGTGAAGTCTCCACAGTGTCCGAACGACTCTCACCTTCGTTTGAGGTTCGGGTGAATACGGGGCTGGCGTACCTACCTCCCCCCTTTGATGGCGTACCACTACGGGGGAGGCGTACCTCACGTACCGGGTGTCGTAAAAGTCCAGCCCCCTCATCCACAGCACGCTGTATAAAGACTAACGGAGTCATACTTGCACACATGGTAGCCTATTATGTTTGCAACTCGGATGCAAAAATGTAGCACCCTATCTGAACCCATGCGAAAATGCGGGCGCGAAGCGTAAAATCGGTCATTGGGCCTCCTCCTCCTGCTGGAGGCCATCTTCATGGAGAAGAAGGCCGTCGCCAGCAGAACCAAGACAGACAGAGAGGATTTGATTGCTCGCTGCGCGACAATAGCAAGTGCTACAAAAGTCGTTTTTGCGTCATTTTAAAGCACTTTTCATTCTCTTTCAAATGACATCTTGACAGATGCAAAATGTCGTCTCGTTCGCGAGCTGTAGCCAACCAAAGGTGACGCGATCACAAAATTTAAGTAATTTTAGGTTTAGCGCCCGCATTTTCGCGTGGGTTGAGATAAAGTGCTAAATTTTTGCATCCGAGTTGCAAACATAATAGGCTACCATGTGTGCAAGTATGACTTCACTAGCCTTTATACAGCGTGCTGTGGATGGGGGGCTGGACTTTTGGGACACCCGGTACATATAGTGCCTATTTCAATGGTATGGCATTCTAAACTGCTACAAAGCGTCACATCAAGTTGCAACGATTTGCGAACCTCTCATCAGACAGTTGATTTGATTAGTTTGCTTTGCGATCAAATTAGGTCAATATCATGATGATAAAGTCACTAACCCATTGACGAACGTTCCGCCACTATTCCCAATTTTGGAACGCTGATGGAACGCGGTCCTCCCCAGTTTCGGAGCAAAATTTTGACAGTCAAAATTGTTGACTGTCAAAACCGGCCGAGGCCAAAGTGTCAAATTTTGACAGACAAAACAAAATTTGCCCAGTTCTGTCTGCATTGACCGTCAAAATGTAGCTTTATTTTGAACGTCAAATTGCATCTATGTCACCATTTTGTCTGACAAAATTCGTACAAGCGTTTGTACAATCTACAGCTTGATTTACACAAAGTTTGTCTTTAAACCACACGTACAAAGCGGTTTTACTGTTTTCCACTCCGCAAATGGTGTATTTTGTGTTATTTAGTCACAGAATTGTACTGCGGCATGTAATCTTGTGAATTTTCAGGAGAATGCAACTTTTCTACCCTCATTTGGCCATTATTTTGGGTAGCGACGCGAGTTCAGATTTTGTCTGACAAAAAATTGGTTTGACAGTCAAAACCGGCCAATGGCGCAAAATTTTTTGTCAGACAGAACAGTTTGACTGTCAAAACAGCCTGAGGCCAAAGTCCCAAATTTTGACAGTCAAAAAAATAAACGCCCATTTTTTTCGACGGTCAAAATTTTTGACGGTCAAAACTCGGACCACCCCCTAGAACGCTGATAGAACGCTGCAGCCTGGAACGTTCGTCAATGGGCTAAGGACAATAAATTTAAAAACTTGTTAATTTATGTCTGTCTATCTTCATTGATCACGTTATGTGAATAAGCACTAGCGACTTCGATCGTCGCCGTCTGACCAATTACGATGACTTAATTTGATCGCGGTGCAAATTCGATTCAACCAATCGATCGATCAACCAGTGATAAAACGAACCCAGTTAGCTGAATTTCGGACCGTTATTTGGGAAATCGGAGGCTGGGTCTGGTCTGGTAAACTTGACGAACTCGAATCGAAATATTCGATTCGATGAACAGTCCAACAATGCTCACATGAGCAGCGATCAGATATAAGATCAGCTCAATTAAGTAGGCAATTCGCAGTGTCATCGAGAATTCCCAGTGTCCGATTCAGCCTCGCTGAGATCGACCGCGTGTACCTACTTCATTTATTGCTGGAAACAGTCGTAGCAGCAGTTTGAACCTCTGACGCGACGAAGGAGAGGGAGGTACGCCAGACCCACATTTGTCACACACGGTAGGTACGCCCAAGGCGGGAGGTACACACATACGCCAGCCCCGTATTCACCGAGGTTCGCCTCCGGGCAGTTCTTCTGCCTGTTGCCACTGATCGCCTGCAGCGCTTTTCTATTGTGTCTGATTTACGAGAGCGGCAAGAGTTTGGAGCTCGTCACTGCAAGCGTCAGTTGTCTCACCTTGCCAGACATCGCCGCCTCTCTCAACTGGTTTCCCACCATGGTAACTTAGGAGGTATACAGTGAATGAAGCCAGATTTCTCACAAGAAAACCACCTTTCAACCATTATGCGCTTTCCAGGCCAGGAAAGTCCACGAGGTTCTACGGAGGACGTTCAACTGCGGAGAGCAGCTTCGGCCGTTTCGAGAGACGGAGGCACTTTGCAACCAAACACTGTGGCTCTCCTCACACAATGCTAAGTCTGACTGATCCAGATGACGCGCCAAGTCAACCGGCTGTCCACTCAAGCAGAGGAACCGATTGCATCACGGCCGCAGGCCTCTGCCTTTTATCGAGCCACCGTGCTTACGGTATGGGTTTCGCAGCGAAGTCGCCTTACCATCAAGATTAGTCACAATGTGTAATTCTCAAGCACTGCTGCTCAGTTCCACCATTGCGCCCAAAGGGAGGGGAAAGGGGGGTGGTAGGGGGGGGGAGGATGGAGGGGTTGCTGGGTGGCGGGTGGGTGTTTCCTCCTGTCGTGTGTCCGAAGCTTACCCCGTTCTCAAGCACTGTTCTCCATTCGAGTGATCATTCGTTGCTCTCTGCAGTGCCGTGGAGGATCTCATTGCATGTACATCATAGCTGTTGAAATTCCATGGCCCACAACTCGAGGCGTTTCACTTTCCTTCGTGATGCACTATGTCATATCGTGTGTCGTGTCGTGCACTATGCACTATGTCTATGATGTGTCGATGCACTATGTCGTGATGTCAATATCCATTTGGCTCTTTCTGTTTACGGCTAGCGCTGTTGCGTTGCGAATTATACAGTTTGTTTGGATTGGGCTTACGAGAGCTCACGCAGTTGCCACGCTTCCTAAAAGGGGTGGAATTGAATTTCGTTTCGCTCGCCTCCCATTTGGAAAATAGCCTCAACTGGCTTGGGACGAGGTGTAGTAGTCGTATAGGTATTACAGTATCTATGTACAACCCAAGCCATCCAATCCGTGTAGCGTTCCAACTGACAACGTCAGACATGGCCGAGACCGCTCCAAATGAACGACCTCAGAATAGGGAACTGTATTCACCATACATGAAGCTCATCAACCCCTGCTTAATCGTTCTGAAGTTCTTAGGCCTCTACCGTGGTACAAACACTCGTAAATGGCAAGGGAACCTGCAACTTGCTCTGGCGAGTTCATTGAGTATCGCAGGATTCCTGATCCTCCTCACATGCCTCAGTCACTGCAGTCTGGACCATCTGGGCGAACAAAGGGGAATCATTGGGCTGACAACCACAGTGTGGTTCGGCCAAGCCTTGTGCTCACAAGTGGTATGGCTGCTTCAGCCATGCAAACTTCATGAACTGAATCAGCTTCTCACCAAAGCTACAGGCCAGGATGGCCAAAGGTCCCAAGGGCGGCTGGCCAAGCACTTCAGAACGACTCTCTTCTGGTTCGAGTTCGTATTCTCTCTCATACTCGGCATTTCAAGTCTCAATCACTTCACGGTACTACGCCCAAGATGGACTGTGAACTCCACCTGGTATGGACTCCATCCGCCACTGTTGACCCCATGGATGGACGTCCCAGGATACTTGCTGGTTGTCTATTTTAATGTGGTCTGGGCGTGCGTTTTCACATTGTTGACAAGCACCTGCTTTGCCCTGAAGCTGGAGTTTCGACACTTGAATCGCAAACTGGAAAACGAACCACCGGAAACCATGACGCCTGAGCTTCTGACCGACTACTCGCGACGCCACGCTCTGCTGACAGAGGCCACAAGAGTGACGGATGAGATATTCAGCAGGTTAGATTTTTTTACGTTCGGAAACACGCGCAACCTCCACGACTTCATCGAAGAATAGTACTACAAGAGCAAGAGCTCTGAGCGACCTACTTTACACCAAAACCGCACGCCGGCGGGAAACCACGCCAATTGTGGTATCAAAGACGCGCTTTGAAGGTTCGCCTACGGCCAGTTCGTCTGCCTGCTGCCTCTGATCGTCTGCAGCGGCTTCATGCTCTTCCTGGTGTACCAGAGCGACACCACTGCAGAGTTCATTGGCACCGCAGCCGGCTGCATCATCCTGGTGAAAATCTCTGCCTCGCTGAACTGGTTTCCAACCATGGTCACTGAAGAGGTTCGGCTGATTGCACTAAACTATTTCTAGCTTTATTTTGGAGACAACGTCGTACGAGAAAGAGTTTTTCAGGCCAGAGAAGTTCGTAACGTCCTTCGGAGGAAGTTCAACTGCGGAGAACAGTTTCGGCCATTCCGGGAAGCTGAGGTGAGTCTACAGCCAGTATTTCCTGCACGTTGCGCTATAGTGTAGTAGCAGCAGTTGTGACCGTTCAGTTGAGAGAGCAAGTCCGCTGGTTGTACTCACAAGCTGAAGAGCCCATTGGAATCACTGCCGCCGGCCTGTTTCTGATCACCCGCGCCACTGTTCTGACGGTACGTGTTTTGCCATGCTGTTGCAGTACGTATCGTGACATACAATTGATAAAATGCACACAGGTGATCTCAGTGGCCGTCACTTACTTCGTCCTTCTGCTGCAGTTCCACCAAGGTAAGTGATGTCGTGAGAAGCGGTGGCAATTCATCATTGTTCTGTGATATTGTACGCGATCGCAAGAAGCCAACGTCGCTTGTTTTAATGACCTTTGTGAGTGGTGGTTGTTGGTGTTACTCTTGTAAACGCATAAGAAGCCCAGCATCGCGTGGACATTACTTCGCGAAAATCCATGTGTGCAGGCCAACATCCACGAAGCGGTTCACAAACGTGGTGCAACTCTTAATTTCGATTTCCGGAATCAGTAGACCATACAACACTCTGTCTAATCGATGGGTTCTGTCGCGGCAGTACTTACATGGTTTCGCGCCACGCGACGAATCGCCTCCATGACGTCTTCCTGAGCATCCAGCTCTTCCTTTTGCGGACGCAGACGCCTTTGGGTGGTTGTGGCGCCTTGGCACTCCTCGGCCTCTGGCGCCTTCTCGGAGCAGAACAACCTCCGGAGACTCTTGTGGAACAGCTCGACGAACGCCACGTGGAACAGCACTCCGACCGTGCCATTGAGGTCGGCGAAGAAGGGGCCGACTTGCTGCAGATAGATGTTCAAGGTCATGACCACGAGCATGAGAGACCTGATTGCAGCCATGGCCTCCGCTCTGAGCTTCAGGGGTCTCAGCCATTGGTCTGTGGACTTGAGTAGGTGCAACAGGATCTGATTGGCGCAGAAGGCCATGAAGACGGTGACACAGAGCAGGTTAAGTCCCACCGTGCCCAGCAGCAGGCGGTAGTGACGCTTCTTGCCTCTGCGGCGCCACTCCATCTCTTCCAGGGGCATGGTAGCAGCAGAGACTCCACTAGCGAACTCCACCACCAGCTTCCTGTAGTAAGAAATAACGTTGTCGACTGTGAATTATGCCCGCAACAAGGTGAGCCCCTTGGTTTGGGCCCCCCAAGAACTAGTTAGAGGTAACTCTCTATCGCGACCTGGGTCGGCAACCCTGATCGCCAAGCGACCCAAAAGCGACCCATGCCCCATGGCACTGTGTGGCCTAGTGAAGCGCAGAGTGTTCAACGTTTGCATATTCCTGGTCGCTTTGTCGTGCTGAAGCTGCACTGGATATGAGGCGTGTGACCGGTCCAGTACTGTACGCCATTCCCTCCTTACCTCGACTTGCTCATGTAGTTCAACTGCCAGTAGAAAAGGTAGAGCAGCTGGCCCAACAGCAGGACTTTGCGCGCCACAGCGAAGACGCTGTAGACGACAGTGATGAGGACAAGATGAAGTGTTGGGTAGTCTTTCGAGAAGCTGCCGGTCCCAATGGCCGTCATAAGCACGTCAATGCAGACGAGTGGCAAGTGCAGTGCCAAGTGAGGCAACGCGAACTTGGCCGTCATCTTCAGAGCGACCCAGTAGGGACGCTTCAGGCCTGAGATCCCCGAAGGCTTCTCCAAGCAGGTCATGCGCTCCCAGGCCAGCCAGTAGAGACTGACCTGGTTGCTGAGAAGGAATAGGGTGGTCGCCATCGCGTCCAACAGCTTGCTTGGGTTGGTGGAAACCCGGCAGCCGTTCATGATCACGTGCTGGAACTGCAGAGAGACAAAGAGGCTGCCGACGGAGTTCAGGACGTCCGTCAGAATCTCCATAAGGTGGAAGCGCATGGCGTTTCTGGACTTGTCGTTATCCCTGAGAGCGAGCCAGACGATCAGCATCGAAGCAACGCCTCCGAGCACCCCAAATGGGGTGGTCACGTAGCGATCAAGGAAGTAGAACCGGGCGACCATGGGATGGTTCCTGAAATCGAAATCGGTCACAGTCCAGCTCTAGCGAGAACTGCGATGCTGCCAAGGGTGAGACGAACATACCTACACATTGCCATCAGTGCACAACTGACTTCATCCCTGTGGCCGACGCTCCGGAGAGGACTTGCGCTCGATGGAGGCGAGCCGCTTTCCACGCCATGACGGGCCTAAGGAGATTGCAGGAGCTGGTCCGAAAACTGTTCTCACACTTGTGCTCCATTAGAGCGTGCAGGTAGCGCCGCCTGCTGGCGTGATGAATGAAGCAGCTGTGCAGGCGCTGAAGTGCGCGTTTGAGCATGTGGCTGAGTTTTGTCCTCCGCCCAGCTTACAGTACCATGTTGAGGGTTCGCCGACGCCACGTCCTCTGGCAGACGTCCCAGGTTGCAACCATCTGGCTGTAATTCCTCCATCTGTCTCCTGTGGTAGCGTTCCATACGCATGTCCAGTAAACGCACTCCTGTGGGTAGAGGTAGTTTGCCCTGTAATACTGCACAAATAGCGGCTTTACAAGGAGACCAAACAACACAGCTGCTTTACCCCTCACCGCAGTTCTTCCTTGGTGAGTTTTTTGAAGAGGGCTCTCATGTAGGTTCTGTTGCGGCTTTGGTCCCTCAGATGACGCGCCCGTGCCATGATCCTGCCACAATTTTCGAGCGACGGAACTGCATAACTACAGTACATACCACAGAAGAATGACCGTGTGAACCTCGTCCCTTTCTCAGTGCTCAGATCCACTGGACTGTCGTTCTCGACTCCGAACAGTACGGCGAGAAAGAAGAGCGCGCCCAGGTCCATATCCAGCCTTTAGGAAGCTTAGTTAGTGGTTGAACGAGGAAGGGCCGTGCGCTGATGGTGTGGTTGCCTACCCCACTGCCGCAACTACACACGCGCTCGCTTTGACCTGTTGTGCTTGATTGCCATTCCCATCGGTAGCCTCAAGGCCAACACGCTTACGTCGAGTGCTAAGTGGCAGGTGGACGACTAACAGTGGGCGCAATGCCAAAGGCAAGTCTCAATTGATCCTGCCGTAAAGTGCTTTACTCACACATGTGTGATTGAAGCGACTGTACATTCGTCTTGCGAATATACAGTAGCTCTTCAACAAAGCTTGCTTCTTGAGCAGCACTGACGACGACGCATATTCTGCAACTACAGCTTGTCCATCGTCCTTGACGTTTTGCAGAATAGCCAAAATGTAGGATCTCTTAACGTACTGTGCATACAGTGTACGTAGGTATCTGCTGTCGGATGCTCTATGCAGTTCACTAAAGCAAATGGCGAGGTGAGTTTGCAGTACAGTTTTGCCTCAAATGAAAAACTCGAGGATATTGAGCACGTTGTGTTTCGCGCGGAAATACAGTAGGGGTAAGTTGGAGGTGCGGTGACTCTCTGGTCTGGGTTGTTTGCCATTCGCGGCAGTCTTCTTTTGCTTCATGTTCACGCAGGTCAAGTTTCACTTCGGATGGCTTTGGAAGTGGTCAAACAAGCCGAAGCGCTATTTACTGAAGTCCAGTTAGGCACTGTCCTAATCCGAACGTGGTTGGGCATGTGCGCAACGGTGTATAGTCAACTGGCGACTAAGAGCTTCGATTAAAATGTAGTGGGGCGAATCGAATTGCCTCCGACTGACATTTGCACTGACTAGGCTTGCTCACACTCAACGTACAATGTGTGTGAATGGGAAACGCGAGCTTGTTGGCCCGATGGAAATCAGTCTAATCGACGGCAAGCGGCGGTAGCCTGCCTCCACTGAGTGAACCTTGCTAGTCGTGACGGTAAATGCTAAGCAGTATCAGTCAAAGGTTTCTGACCTCCCACCATGGCAGCAGCTAGTGTTCCAGAAGCGACTGGCAGGGAAAGTCCTCAGAATGTTTCAACTGGTGACGGTTCTCCATTCGTGAAGCTGGTTTGGCCGTCTTTGACCCTGCTAAAACTCTTGGGCCTCTACCGACAAGAGAGCCTTCCCAGATGGCAGAGGGCGGCGCAGCTGGCGATCGCCAGTTTGGTCAGCCTGGCTGGGATGGTGGCCCTCGTCACGTGCGTCAGCAACTGCAGTCTGGAGCGACTAGACGAGCAAGGGGGAATCATCGCTATGACTGCCACTGCGTGGTTCGTCCAAGTCTACTACTCCCATGTGGTTTGGCATCTTCAGTCGTGCAAGCTGGGGAAGTTCGACAGGTTGCTGACGAAGGCCACGGGCCAGGCTGGCCAGCTGTCAGAAAGCTACTCGGCCAAGTACTGGCGACCGGTCATCTTCTGGGTCGAGTTCACAGTTTGCCTCTTGCTTGGCGTCTCGACGCTGAGCCAGTTCACCCTGCTGCGCCCGCTGTGGGCCACCAACTCCACCTGGTACGCTCTCCACCCACCGCTGGTCAGTCCCTGGCTTGACGTACCAGGACTACTTCTGCTGGCATCCTTCAACGCGGTCTGGGCCTGCATCTTTGCACTTCTCATCAGCTGCTGCTTCGCGCTGAAGTTGGAGTTCGGTTACTTGAATCGGGCGCTGGAGAAGGAGTCGATGGAAGACGTGACGCCTGAAATGATGGCCGAGTATTCGCGCAAGCACGCCCTGCTGATGGAGGCCACGAGGGTGGCGGACCAAATATTCAACCAGTGAGTTTTAAAGGTCTCGTTTGGAAGTGAGCTCATCCTACACGTACTGTCACCATCCTGATGCTCAGGCAATCATGCGCAGTTTCAAAACTGTCCACACGAGGGCTGCATGCGTTGGTCCCGAAGCGACTTATGCTATGCTATCGGTGATGGTGAAATTAAATAGTACAGTAGACATTCGCATAGTAAACATACTTGCCTGCGCATCGCGACGCACTCTGCAATAAACCAGCTGCGAGACCCCCGCTTCTGACATGAACAGTAGCAGAACAATAACAGTCGCGTAGTTCGCTCCCAGAATTCTGCATCAATTTCAGGTTCGCCTATGGCCAGTTCTTCTGCCTGCTGCCTCTGATCGTCTGTGGCTCCTTCATGCTCTACCTGGTGTACCAAACGGGCTCAACTCTGGAGCTGATCGGTGCTGCCATCAACTGTCTCGCTCTGCCCAACATCGCTGGCTTGCTGAACTGGTTTCCTACCATGGTGACAGAGGGGGGGGGTGTGGGCGTTTTTTTTTTTGTTTTTTTTTTTTTTTTTTTTTTTTTTTGTTTTTTTTTTTTTTTTTTTTTGTTTTTTTTTTTTTGTTTTTTTTTTGGTGGTGGTGGAGGTATATGACAGCGGAGAACTCACTGAGCTCAGCTACTGTATTTGGAAGTCATCCAAATCGTTTTCCAGGCCAGGGAAATCCAAAACGTCCTTCGGAGGAAGTTCAATTGCGGAGAGCTCTTCCAGCCGTTTCGCCAGGACGAGGCAACTTGCTGAATAGAAATCGAAAAGTCAACGCTCCAACTAACCGACCCGAATTTCAGTTGAGGGAACAAGTCAATTGGCTGGACGCCCAAGCCGACAAGCCGGTTGGAATCACCGCCGCACGTCTGTTTCTGATCAACCGCGCCACTGTGCTGACGGTATGCTCTTTAGTAAATTTGAACTGTGGAACACTCGACAATCCATAAACTGCGCACAGGTGGTTTCGGTAGCGGTCACCTACTTCGTCCTCTTCCTGCAATTCCACCAGGGCAACCAAGATGTCGTGTCTGTGAAGTAGGCTTGCTTTTGCT
This sequence comes from Linhomoeus sp. GSCO2_2, assembly GCA_030248115.1. NCBI lineage: Eukaryota > Metazoa > Nematoda > Chromadorea > Monhysterida > Linhomoeidae > Linhomoeus > Linhomoeus sp. GSCO2_2. Next base: position 6,099 of record JASAMZ010006327.1, on the reverse strand, counting down.
AACTTCTTTCTGGTCGTCTTTTCTTTTCTAGTTTACTCACTTAAAGACGAAGAGTGAATTGGATTGCTTTGCTGTCATTGTGCTCTGATTCTGGAAGTCTTCATTTTGCGATCCACCCTCAGTCATTGCAAAGTATGCGTTGCGGGGCGGACTGCTGGTTATCTTGTCTGTGTTGCTACACTCTACCCATGCTCTATGTGGGTTGGTTTGTGAGAGAGGAAATGAAATCAAGCGTGTGCCACCAAATTTGGTCACCAAACAACCAACCCGCGAGCCGCTCAGGACAGACTCCAATTCTGCTAATTGCAACTGGTGGCCAAAGCGGAAAGTCCTTGAGAGTGAAACACTGCCATCATTTGACAGTAGCAAGGCAAGGCAAGGTACAAATAATGGCCATGGTTCAACCGACGGTGGAAAGAGCTGAAGCTTCAGAGGTTGAAGTTGCAGCTGCTACTACTGCCTTTCAGAAGCCAAGACGCTCGACGTTCTTGCGACTCGTACTGCCCTGTACGGTTATTCTAAGGCTACTCGGCTTGCAGCGCGACCCAAGCGACCCCACCTGGTGCCGGTTTCACAGTGTCGGGCGCCAGCTTGGAAGTTGTGCCCTCCAGTTCCCATTGCCTGATATTCATACGTTTTCGCCACTGTGAAACCAGCGCCCAGGCTGCTCATTGCCGGCCGCGCATTCGCTGCACTCCAAGGTGCCATCGGAGCAGTGACTTTCGTCACCTGTCTCAGCACGGTCAACCCTGAACAGATGGCCCATATCGGCAACATCCCGAAAGTGATCACGACCGTTTGGGTCGGCCAGTGCGTCTGCTCGCACGTCGTCTGCCAGTTGCAGAAGAGCAGGCTCGCCGCCTTTGACCAACTTCTGACGAGGCGTGCATTTTGCAGAGTCAGCACCTGTCTCTTCGCGTACACGCTGGGTCGTTCAGTAGCGGATCTAGGGGGGGGGGGGGCGGTTGTACGTCCGCCCCCCCCCCCCTCCCCCCATTTGGCCAAACCGCCCCCCATTCCCCCTCCCGAGAAAAAAAAAAATTGCGCGACAGCACCTCCAGAGCAAAAAATTTTTGCCTGCGGCGCTATTTTATGGCACTTTTGTACCAAAATAGGCCAAAATCGGTTGGCCAAAATTTTTGCCTGCGGCGCTATTTTGTAGCACTTTTGTTCCAAAATCGGCCAAAATTTTTGCCTGCGACGCTAGTTTATAGCACTTTGGAACCCAAATAGGCCAAAAATCGGCCAAATTTTTTTGCCTGTGGCGCTATTTTAAAGCATTTTCGTACTAAAATCGGCGAAAATTTTCGCCTGCGGCGCAAATTGTTTTATATGCTTTTATAGCATCTTGGTCCCCCCTGTGGCCTCAAAAATTCCGCCTCCCCCCCCATTCCAAAATCCTGGATCCGCCACTGGTTCCAAGTAGTCTTTTCAGTTCTGCACAACTTCTGTACAAGTTCGGTTCTGTAGCCGCAAAGTTCAACTAGTGCAGAACTGCAAAATGGTCGCAGGGCCACTGGCCAAGCGGGGCAGAGGTCCCACCGTTGGTTGGCTCGCATTGGCCGGCCTCTTCTATTCTGGGTGTTCTTCCTGTCGGGCAATCTGATTGGACTCAGCTCAGCAGAGGGGTTCGACTTCAACCCCTGGTCCACCAACTCCACCCGGGCGCCTTCGTACGCCCTCCACCCACCTCTGGTGTTGCCGCAGTTGGACATCCTGGGAAGGGTGGTTCTGACCGCAATCTTCATGGCGTGGGGTTCCATGTTCACCCTGATGACCGCCGCCTGCCTGGCTCTGAACCTGGAGTTCGGCCACCTGAACCGCACGCTGAAGCACGAACGAGTGGAGGATCTAACCGCTGACAAGTTGGTGAGCTACTCGCGTCAGCATGCCTTGCTGATGGAGGCGGCCAAGATGGCAGACAAGGTGTTCAGCAGGTGGCCAACTGATATGCCCATAAGAGCGCAACAAATGCTTCTCTTTTAGAGGCTGAGGCAGGGCGACACCCCCACAAGAGCTCCTTGTGCGTGCGTGCGTCTATCCGTGCGTCCATTCGTTTGAGCGTCTGTCACGCTCTCAGATAGCGGAATCAATATTGCTATGCAATGCCCTCTCGCGAAGGGGGAGCTCGTGAAGTAGAGCAAGGCGGTGAGTTCTAGCACGTACCGAAGAAAAGATCGCAACTTTTTACAATGTCACTCAGAATACAAACTTAACCTCTAAACGCCGGAGCTTGAGGAACCTTCATGACTGGGAAAGTGGGTCGGGATGCGGTCGGGATCGGGTTTTGGGGACCCTGTACGAACTCTAGACAAGGCACCCTCTTGTAGATTCGTCCTTGGCCAGTTCGTGACATTCGTGGCCCTGGTCATCAGCAACCTTTTCTCTTTCGTGATTTACTACCAAGGGGCCAGGCTGAACGCCACGATTCTCGCCATGTCTTGTGGCGGTTTGTTGTTCACGTTCAAGATCGTCGCTGCCCTGAACTGGTTCCCAGTCATGGTGACTGAAGAGGTTGTCGATGGAGGCGTCTTGAAACGAGTGGTTTGACAAAGAGTTGTCAGTACATTCATTGTACGTTGTTCCAGGCGGCCAAGACTGGAGATGTACTTCAGAAGAAATTCAATTGTGGATGCGGGGAAGGCTTTGCACCACACCAGGACACCGAGGCACTGTAGAGAATGGGCACTGGCCGAGCGCGCATGGTCAAAACATTGGAATGAACAGTATTTAATGATTCAGGTAAGGGAACTGGTCAACTGGCTGAGCAGTCAAGCTGCGAAACCAGTGGGAATAACAGCTGGCGGCCTGTTCTTGGTAACGAGAGGCACTGTAATCACGGTGAGTGGCTGTGTATTACTGTTCAAGCTTTCAAGTGCAAGTTCTAATCAATCTGTAAAACTCAAACAGGTGGTGTCAGTCACCATCACCTACTTCGTGCTGCTGCTGCAGTTCTACCACGGCGATGCGGAATGATCACACGTGACGCAAGACGAGGCCGAACAATAGTGACAGCGATAAGGCTTTTCAGTCGACTTGAGGTGGTCGTTTGAGTTTCACAGCATTTTCTGCTGCAGTTTTCCCCGATGCAGTGCTCGATGTCAGTGGCATCTAAGGTAGTCTGGTTCCCCACTTCACAGTCCTGCGATCAGCCCACACACATGGGCGCATTCCTCAGACTTTCTCGCTCCACCCTTCCCTAATGCGCAAGGTACAATTGGTAGGTTTTTGCTGTTGCCCCGTATGCGTCACCTTTCCCTGCGACGCTGCGTAACATGTAAATGCCTCAGATATGTATGTGTAGGGTAAACTGCTCCATGGTTGAATAAATATGGATGTTCTATGCTCCGCACCTATGCAACTGGGGTGGAATGACAGGCCGAATCAGGCGTGTACACCCATCAGTTGGTCACCAACCAACCAGCCTGAAGCCAGAAGACACGCTGAGCAGAAGACTCCAATATGGCTAATTGGCACCGGTGCTGGAAGCCTCCAATCAGCCATTCTGATGACGAGCTTGAGAGCGAAACGTCACATCGTTTGACGGTAGCAAGCCACTACCTACCGTACATACGAACAATGGCAGCGGTTCAACCTACTGTGGAAGGAGTAGAATCTCCAAAGACTGAAGATGCGAATGCCGCCCATCTAAAGCCCCAAAGGTCAACATTCGCCATCCGTCCATCCACCCATCCGAAGCCGCAAAGGTCAACATTCGCGCAGCTCGTGCGGCCCGCTACACGTGCTGAGGCTTCTCGGCTTGCACCGAGAGCCAAGAGACTCCACCTGGCGCCGGTTTTACTGTGTCAGCAGCTACTGACGCATCAAGAGTCATTTCGGTATGGTAGACTGGACAACGCCAAGAATTTTGGGCTGCAGCCTGCAACACACAAGCATTGGCTGGTACAAACCGTAGTCTTACTCGCCACCAACATCCAAGCTATTCAGAGAGCAAATCCGCACCATACAGCACTGTAAAGCCGGCAACCAGGTTGCGGATCAGCGGGCGCGCGTTCGCCGCGCTGCAAAGCGTCATCGGAGCGGTTGTGCTGGCCACTTGTCTGACCACAATCAACCCTGACCAAATGACCAACCTGGACAACATCGCCAAGTGTATCGCGACCGTATGGATCGGTCAGACCCTCTGCTCGCACGTCGTCTGGCAGTTTCAGAAGAGTAGACTCGCTGCCTTCGATCAACTTCTGACGAGGCGGCCATTTTGCAGAACCCGCACCTAACATATTGGTAGAGGTAGAATCGGTTGTTTCTATGTAGCTTCATGTAACATGCAGAATTTTCAACGACTCCCAATCTGCAATATGGTCGCAGGGCCACCGGTCAAGCTGGGCAGAGGTCCCACAAGTTGTTGGCTCACACGGGCCGACCTCTTCTTTTCTGGGTCTTCTTCTTGTGGGGTAATCTAATTGGACTCGCTTCGGCAGCTGGGTTTAGTTCCAACAACTGGACCGCCAACTCCACCCATGCACCTTTGTACGCCATCCACCCACCTCTGGTGTTGCCGCAGTTGGACATCCTTGGGGCTACCTTGGCTTGGTAGCCCTTGCCGTGATCTTTATGGCGTGGGGCTCCCAGTTCGCCTTGATGACCGCTTGCTGTCTGGCTCTGAAGCTCGAGTTCGGCCACCTGAACCGCATGTTGAGGCACAAACGAGTAGATGATGTGACGGCTGAGAAGTTGATGAGATACTCGCGCCAACACGCCCTGCTGATGGAGGCGACCAAGGTGGCAGACAAGATGTTCAACAGGTGACTTGGCTGGGCTGGCACATACTGCAGTGTGTGTAGCGTAGAATGAATCCAACTTCTGAATGGGACGGGACTACTAGTAGGCCCACACGTATGTAACAACGGTACAGATCGACCTCTTCTCCAAGATTTGTCTTCGGCGAGTTTGTGACCTCTGTGATGGTGATTATTGGCAATGTCTTCACCTTCCTGATCCACTACTGGGCGGCCAAAATGAACGCCATACTCTCCGCGACGTCCTTTGCTGGTTTTCTCTTCTTATTCATCGGCATCGTTGCGTTGAACTGGTTCCTAGCCACGGTGACCAATGAGGTTCGCAAGGGAGGGTCCACACAGGTAACTTTGGTAGAAAGAAGCGCATGCTCCATTCTAGGTGGCCAAGTCCAGAGACGTACTTCAGAAGAAGTTCAATTGTGGGTGTGGGGAAGGATTTGCACCCTACAGGGATGTGGAGGTATGGTATATGGTAGGGAGTATGGCCACTGCATGTAGCGGTCACTGTATGTGCATTCCTGTCCAGCGCAATGCGCGATATAAATTTAGGTTAGGGAAATGGTCAACTGGCTGAATGCGCAAGCTGCTGAACCAGTTGGAATAACAGTCGGTGGCCTCTTCATGGTGACGCGAGGGACTGTAATCACAGTGAGTGACTACCTAATGTGTAACCTGACAGCGCCGATGCATGTTCAGTCAGTAAAACCAAACAGGTGGTGTCAGTCACTATCACATACTTCGTGCTACTGCTGCAGTTCTACCAGGGCAACACAGAATGATCGTGTATATGTCACAGGCGATGGCCGTCTTCAGCCAATCCCCGTCTAGACGGCCATCGCCTGGTCGATCAGGCCGCGGCCGTCTAGGCGCCAATCGCCTGATGCGCCAATCGCCCGTTTCCTTCTCTGTTTTAGTTTCCGACACAGTATATCCCTCTGAAATCAGGCTATGCTTAGGCTCGCCCTGCGCCCACAGTGCGCAAGAGTCAGTTGGCGTCGCAGTCTGGTGGGTCGAAGCTGAAGTTGGTGGTCGCGCTAAGCCTCAGCTGAGGCCCGCCAGGCGCGACGCCGGCCGAGTTTTAGTGCAAACAGCCAGTGGAATAAATACTCCTCCATCTACTTCACCTCCTGCTCAGGCCGGCCGTGCCCCATCCCTCTGCTAGCGCTTACGACAGCCTTCACTTTGAAGATGGCGATTGACTGATCTATCAGGCGGTGGCCGTCTTTTCGAGCAGAAGACGGCTATCGCCTGACGCACCAGGCGATGGCCGTTTATTCCCAAGGAAGACGGGAGTAGTATAGAGCGCTTGTTTGGTGAAAAGTGCTACGAAGTTTCTGGT